>FLMG01000275.1:1042-60686 GCA_900088475.1 Hyphochytrium catenoides
GATCGTGGTAATCGCCTTGAGAGTGGTAGTGCCATCGACGCTCACAGCTCCACCTACGTTGAGGTTCTCTGCTACTCCAGCACCACCAGAAACAATCAATGCTCCTGAGTCTGTAGATCCCGAGGTACTAGTGTCACTGATCGTGGTAATTGCCTTGAGAGTGGTCGTGCCGTCGACGCTCACTGCTCCACCGACATTGAGGTTCTCTGCCACACCAGCACCGCCACTTACGATCAATGCTCCAGAGTCTGTAGATGTTGAGGTATCAGTGTCGCTGATCGTGGTAATCGCCTTGAGAGTGGTCGTGCCGTCGACGCTCACAGCTCCACCGACATTGAGGTTCTCTGCCACACCCGCACCGCCAGAAACGATCAATGCTCCAGAGTCCGTAGATGTTGAGGTACTAGTGTCGCTGATCGTGGTAATCGCCTTCAGAGTGGTAGTGCCATCGACGCTCACAGCTCCACCGACATTGAGGTTCTCTGCTACTCCAGCACCGCCAGAAACGATCAATGCTCCTGAGTCTGTAGATCCCGAGGTACTAGTGTCGCTGATCGTGGTAATCGCCTTCAGAGTGGTAGTGCCATCGACGCTCACAGCTCCACCGACGTTGAGGTTCTCTGCTACTCCAGCACCGCCAGAAACGATCAATGCACCAGAGTCTGTAGATCCCGAGGTACTAGTGTCACTGATCGTGGTAATCGCCTTGAGAGTGGTCGTGCCATCGACGCTCACAGCTCCACCGACATTGAGGTTCTCTGCTACCCCAGCCCCGCCACTTACGATCAATGCGCCTGTGTCTGTAGATCCCGAGGTGCTAGTGCCGGTCACGTTAATTAGACCACCCACGAAAAGGTTTTCTGCCACGCCAGCCCCGCCTGCGACTATCAACGAACCTGAATCTGTGGATAGGGAGCCATCGGTGGAGCCGACTGTTGCTTTGCCCCCTAAATTGATGTTCTCTGCCACTCCGAGTCCACCATCGACTAGCAAAGCTCCGGTAACTGTCGAGGTTGAAGATTCTGTGGAGAATGTGTGGAGTGCACCTCCAATATTCACGTTTTTTCCGAATCCTGCTCCACCGGCGATAACTAAAGCTCCAGAATCAGTACCTTCTGATTCGAGAGTACTGCTAGTTGATATTCCTGTATCTTGAAGATTGAATGTGCCAAGAACCTTCAAGTCACCTCCAACAACAAGGTCCATCTGAACCGCCGCACCTCCCTTCACAACCAATGCGCCTGCTGAGGCATCCTCCGCTGCATCAGTCGTGTCGTAGATAGTCGTTGGTCCGCCAACACTCAGACTTTGACCGATGCCAACCCCGCCAACCACCACCATAGCACCCGTATCTGTTGAGTTGGAGTTCGTGTTTGCATCTACTACTGAGAGTGTGTCAGTCGTCAAGACAGTGAAGGTACCAGTGTTCTTGGCACTGTCTGTACCGATAGGACCTGAGATCTGCTCACCAGTCAGGTTACTGAAAGAACCATCGTTAGGACGCACATTACCAATAGGTGGTGGGCTCGCCAGGTCGATACTCGCAATAGCATCTTTCAGTGTGGCTGGGGTCACAATCTTATCCGTCGCCCCAGCAGAAATATCATCTGCCGTTGCAATCACACTTCCTACAATACTATTTGCATCAATGACATCAAAGAAGGCATTCGTACGAGTATCTGCCGTACCCAGGTTCGTAGGTGCGGCCTCGAAGTACTGTGCGATACTCAGAGGAGTAAGGGCCACGTCGTTATCAGTTCCAGCAAGTACCTGGTCCTTGCTTGCTACCACTGTCCCCTTTAGACTCTTAGCATTGATGGTTGCAAAGAAAGCATCGTTGGCCGTTTCTGCTTTGCCAATGACGTAAGGTGTGTTGGACAGAAGACCCTTGAGTCCAGCGGGAGTTATTATTTTATCGTCGGCATTGCCTGCAAACACCTCATCAGCGATGGCAACCACTTGACCAGTCACGGTCTGGGCACGGAGTGAAGTGAAGCGACCAGTGTTTGGGGCAGTGGCACCAATAGGGTTGGGACTTGCAAGATGTAATTTTAATTCTTTGGGAGTAACTAGAGTTGAAGCACTTGCACCTGCGGTAACACCATCTGTGTCCGCCAACATGGTACCTGCAACACTACTACCAGTAAGCGTGGTGAACGTACCTGGAGATGCGCTAGTACCTCCGATGGCGCCTGGGCTAGCCATGATCGAGGGCACGTTGGCTGGCACAAGAACACGGTCAGTCGTGCTCCCATCCACTGCAATAGTGTTTGTAGCGACGATCGGTCCAGTCATGCTGTCTACACTCAAGTTCCTAATATATGCATCGTTCTTGGATGTTCCATCACCGAGCACACCTTGGAAGCTGGACACTGCCGTGATGGTAGTACCCTTGATAGTACTTGGGTTCTGACTACCAATGGGCTTCGGGTTGGCGAAGATTACTGTGAGGTTACTCGGAGCAAGTGCACGGGCGGGCATGGTAGCAGCGGAAGCCTGGGCGTCTGTGGCGAACTGAGCATTCAATGCTGTCCATGGTGCGTTAGTCACATTGATGTTTGTCGCATTGATAGTCGCAAAATGACCAACATCGGTCTTTGCTGTGTTACCAATGACGCCTGGTGCATTGAGAACGGAGCGCAGGCCTGCAGGAGTGACAGTGGTCACTACAGAGGTACCCGCCTTTGTGAGCTCATTAGTTGCCATCATAGGAATATCCTTAGTCCATGGTTTCGTTCCCGTAACATTGAGAGTTCCAATGTTGGCTGTAGAGATCGTGGCTGTGGTAAACTTGGCATTTGGTGGTGTTACTGCAGTACCTCCAATGAACGGAGGGTTGTTGGCAAGCATCTGGTTCATCACTGAGGGAGTGAGCACCTTGGTTGTACTGGTCAGGTCAGTGTTCTTGGCCAACATCCCCGCCGTAGCAGAAATGGCATTTGCATCTAGAGTGTTGATGTAAGCAGTAGGGACACGAGTGGCAACCGTTCCCAGATACTTGGGATTCTGCAGGATCGCTGCCAGGTTTGCGGCTGTAAGACAATCATTTCCAATAAGTTCAAGGTCAGAAGCAAGCCGGACAGTACCATAGGTAGTGGTACTTGCTTGAGGGACAACAGTTGGGCTAACCCATGACAACCCACCTTGGCCAGTCGTCCCACCGACAGTCAGCACCTGTCCTGTCGATCCTTTGGGAAGCTTGCCCAGGGTAGTCGCACCTGTGGCCACTAATATGTCGCCTGTCGTATAGCTATTGAAGCCAGTACCACCCTCTGTAGCTAAGAACTTGTCACCTGTCAATCTAAATGTTCCTGTGACCTCAAGGGTCTGGAACTTCGCAGACGCCGAAGCATTGCCACCACCAATCTGGACCGGTGGGTTGAACAATGCATTCTTCAAAGTAGATGGAGTAACAACAAGATTTGTTTTTGCATAGTCTGTGATAGTAGTCGGCGCGACAGCTCCAGCAATAGATGTGGCATTCAGGGTAGTGAAGGTACCCGTAGAAGCAGAAATACTATGGCCAGCTGGTAGTGCCGCCAAGTACTGTTTTAGCACAGACGGACTGACTACTTTGTCACCTGGAGGTGTTGACAGCGACAGATCATTCAACGCTGCCACCACCGTCCCAGTAATTTTGGTCGCGGATATGGAACCGAAAACCCCATTTGTAAGGGTCGACATGGTGCCGATGGATGTCGAGATCTATTTACTTTCTTTCAATCGCCAGTCGACAAACAAATGACGGTTTAGGTATATTAGAGTTTCGATAATATTTCAAGCCAGACAAAATTAACCTCTTCTTGTAAGCTAACTAAGAATAAGAAGTAAGAAGGCTATACCAAAGGCACCAAGGGAGAATATCCCAAATGCTATGGCCCGCAAAAGCAATTGGTCCGAGCTCGAAAAATTGCTGAGACCGCCGCCGGGTCGTGTTGGATCTGGGTGTGGCTGATGCTGTGGATCGATTAGACGCAGACCTCCTGATCGCTCCTGCGGCTTCGATGTCTCTGTACGCTTAGCAGCAGCTGTACTGCTAGCCACCGATTTTATACAGATACGTACGATAGTTCGCAGCGCTTCAGGTTTGAATTCGCAAGTCAGGAACTGCTCAACCTCCAACGCGGGCAAGCCCTGCTGGCTTGATGCAGAGCCGCTTTCGGGTAGAGTCAATGCCCATAACAACTTCAATATGACCTGAATCTCCAAATCCCACCCAGCAAGATAGAAGTGAGTGTTCTCCGGTACCAATAGCGACCAGGCGTTGAGGCTGACTCTGCCAGTCGCCTTAACCCGTGGCAGCAGAGACAACGCCGTATAGATAGTGTCTCGAAGTACATGTGAGTCAATAGAGTCTGGATTCGTCCGCACTTCGAGCGTTGCATGATGCACAATCGCTTGAATCATAGTGCAAGAAGAGATATAGTCCAGGATATAAGAGTTTGCCAACGGCTCCGAGTCAAACTGTCTGAGGAACTGCGCCCTCTTACAAGCATTGTCCAGCCTACCCTGAGATAGGTCTTCTTCTAAGTCTCTACGAAACTGTTCTCGACGTTTCCTCATAGAAACTTCATGCTCGGGATGACGATGAAATATAATTCGTCTGGCGAACACGTCGTCTGACACAATCTTTGTAATCATAACCCCGCGATGACCACGAGTTGTCCTAGTCGGTGAAGCCAATAGCGCTTCAATGACAGAGAACCTGTCGTATACCTCTCCGTCATCGCAACGCACCGGATCTACAATTGTTTCCCATGAAAAGGGATCCCGAAGGAGATCGTCAATACGAACTTCTGCCGTCATTGTTCTTGGGCTTGGCAAGAAATTGAGATTGTGATGATGGCTATAAGAATCTGTCAACAAATCTTTGCTCGTGGATCTACTTCCACAAGTAAGCAATATCTGTTTTGTAAACAGATGTGGCAATCTGAACGTGCCGCACGAGCTATTCCGAATAACGGCTTTGGAATTAAAGACTTAGAGAATCGTTTGATATACTGTTTTACCACAACGATGTCGAAGCAGACTGTGAAAGCCTACAGCTTGAACCACTTGGATGGTAAGTATGTTTACGACACGGGTGATCCTACCATGGATGCCTACCTGAATAAAGCTCTCTTCTACCAGCTGAATCCTCAGTTCTTGGAACGCCGCAGGAGCAGGCCATCTCCCTGTGCATGTTCTGACTTGCAGGAATCGTTTGATCGTACCTCAGAGGAAGAAGCAAAGCGCATCCTTGGCGAATTCCAACCATACGCACAAGCACCGTTTGCATACTTCACAGGTCTCAAGCCATCGGAAGCCCAAATCCAGGCTGTTATAGACGATGCTAAGGGAATTGTCTGTGAGATGAAAGCAGGGGCAGACTACTGTCCAAAAGATAAGATGTCTGATCCATACCTGTACGCCTATTTCTTGAACGATGCTGGTATTTTCAAACACGATTGCTCGCTCCCTGAAGACAAGAGAATCTGGACTCTATGCGATAACGTTACAGATGAAAAAATAGAAAGTAGGATTAAAGATTTACTTACCAGAAGCTGACTCATCTGATGATTACCATTTCCTTTTTTTTTCTCTGAAACAAACTGAAGATGTATTCATTCTGAGGTCCGCAAGAAGAATGTCGGAGATTTGAGCACTGAAGTCGTAACCCTAACCCTATTCAGCATAAGTGCATGAACATTTGAGGATCACATTCACGATCATCAATCATTGGATGACGTAGCGTGAACACATCCACCAACCCTTCCTTGGTAGTTGGTGGTTCGAGACGTTTGTAGTAGACGTTGATAGCAACTGGGGGTATGTATCTACCAGAAGTGAGAAGCCGATAGGTGTTGAGATGCATGGCGACCTCCTTGGGATAGTCAAAGAAGATGCTGTACACTGGAAGGCCTTCCTGCAATGCTAGCTCAATCCAATGTTGTCGTGTCTTGATGTCCTTGTTGGTTGCATCGATGACGAAAGCCTTGCTGCCTTGAGCTATAGATAATTTCACCATTTTCTTACATTTTGGTAAGGTCTTAAGCTCATCTTGACAGATTCTGGTGTGATTGGGAAAGTAGGTCTTACAGTATCGTGTCTTACCAGTAGCTGGAGCACCAGTAAGAATGACTATGTGTGGTTGTTCTGGTGAAGGTAAAGTAAAGGTAGGCATCTCCCCACTGAGTAAATAGGTGGATGGAGCAGACGCACTATCATAGTACTGACGTGTTTGATCGACAAGGGCATTTTCTACTGAAGTTATATCAGGATCATGAAATTGTAAACCGAGGTTGACAGCAAAATGTAGATCGGCTCGGCTTGATGCTCGCCACTTTGCATCACCATTGGAATCTCCAAACATGAAGCACTTGGAGGCATCATAGCGGTGATCTGTGTTGATGAATTCGTCCCATACTCCCGTACGTGGTTTACCATAGATGCCGGTCGACTTGGCCACGTAACAAGTTAAGGGCACACCAAGGTCAGCAACAAGAGTCTGGATAGCAGCAAACACTTCTTCATCAAAGCGAACTTGGTTACTCAGAATATAGATATCATACTG
Organism: Hyphochytrium catenoides; assembly: GCA_900088475.1. Taxonomy (NCBI): domain Eukaryota; class Hyphochytriomycetes; order Hyphochytriales; family Hyphochytriaceae; genus Hyphochytrium; species Hyphochytrium catenoides. The sequence goes on from FLMG01000275.1 coordinate 7,596, forward strand.
TAACGACATAGCCTTGACAAATGGCTTTGTTTGCAGAAACAGGTACTCCCACTGATGTCGCACTTTGCCAAACCAGTCCTTGACCAGTGTACCATCCAGATCAAAGACACAGCAGATCGTATGCTGTGGAGTGTACCCTGCGGTCTGTAACGTCCAGAGATCCTCGTTCCTGTTATCCCAAATCATGATGGCTTGTGATGAAAAAGTATATTACTTACTGAGTTTCTAAAAGTACATTTTGAAAAAGTATGGATGGGCTGGTTTTCTGGGAGTCTGTTATTTTCTCCCAAAGATAGTATACGTAAGTACTATCAAGATGTTCGGTCTCCTTCTAGCTGGAGTTGCAGGGCATGTCATTGGGGGAGCACTGCGACGATGGAAAAATCTTCCTATCAATGCAAACTCTGGTATCACTGTGGGTCTAACAGATATTGAGGTATGGTCTGCCGTGACGAAAGAGATTCTCGACAAGCTGCCTGACACCCTGCGCCAGAACCACGAAGATGAAGACACAATAGCTACCACCTTGGAAGTGCTTAAGAGGTACCGCGAAGACATACTCCAGAACTTCCAATCCACACGCCCAGACAGTCCCAAAGGCATACCACTACTCCGTCAGCCCCTGACTACTGCTGAGATCTTCAGCGATGGCAAGACGGATGATACACTCCTACAAAACCTTCAAGACTATATGACAAACCAGGCTATACCTTGGAGATTTGTAGAGCAGACTCGTCTTGTGCCAGAATGGGAGAGTCTATACACAGGTTGCTGGTTCGACTCCATCTTGGTATCTGTCCTACACTCAAGCAAAGAGGTCCGGCAAGAACTGTGTGAGAAGTTAAGAGCAAGAGGACTAAGTACAAACTATGGCCAGCAGCCCGCCGAGTTCTTACGGACTCTCAGACATGTCATATTCGATGACATTACTGAACGATTGGAAAGTGACGAAGCGCTTTTTAGAGCTGTAGCAATCTATGTTCTCTCAATGATAGTCCAGAACAAAGTACCAGGGTATGAAGACCACCAGAACCTCCATGAGGTTATCAACAGACTCGGACACATTGAATACAGCGATGAAGAGGACAAGGACGAGTATCCCTACATAGTAGTATATGATGATAACACTGCGTCGAAGCTCACAGCACGTGCGTACATCAGTATGTCTGTGGATCTCTTGCAGGACCAAGTGATGGATCTACTAGAAGAGTTACCGGAGCTGCGACGAGACCTGCCATCCATCTGGGACAGGCACCTGAAACCTTTCTTGCTACAGACTTGTCAAGCAACATATGAAGTTAATGCTATTCTAGCGTACGCACTCGACGTTACTATCGTAGACCTTGGACTCAACTTGCCAGATATGATAGACCATGAAACCTTCCTGACCTTCGTCACAAATGCGCCTCGGGATGCCTACCTGTTCTATCTTCCAGATACATTGCTCTATGGAGTATACAATATCGAGAAGGTCCGTGATGATAGGCTCGTCGTTGTCTACGCCGACACTGTTAGCACGGGAGTGGGTCATCAGCTGTTCCTGTCAGCCCAAGAGCATCCTAGCTGGAACTTCCAAGATATACAATGCTAGTGAAGCAGAAATACATGCCCCCATCATTTTTTCTAAACCTAACTATATGTGTCAGTCAGGAAGAATGCCTCTTGGGATCGGTCTTTGTCTTCTACTAGGCTCAATCATTGGAGGTGTCGAATGGAAAACTAGTTATGATGACTTAACGAAGGTGTATATGGTTATGCGAGATCCTACGATTCCCATGAGTGACAAAGAAAAGGAGCTTCTCGCCATTCTGGAAAGTAATGATATACCCATCACGCCGAATCCCATTCTTCGTCAACCAAATAATACAAATGTCATTACAAAGGAGCGGATAATGGCAGCATTGAAAGATCCTGAGGTATGTGGATTCAGAACTCCAATGTCACAGTGGACCGATATCCATAAGAATCTCAAGGAACGACTGGACAATTCAGTTGTTTTTATTTCTACTGAGCAACTAGTTACCAAGCTGAATTGGGTTATTGATAAAATGCTTTCTCGACAGGGTATGGTGAAAGGTGAGAGTTACTCAGTGGCCATCAGTCCTAAGAAGTCCAGCCAATGGCTACACTCCATAGTCGCCATGGGGCTGTTTGAAGAGATAGGACCACCGAAGGAATGGACACACCTCAAAATGGACAATGAGTTGGAGACATATATTGGCCACACTGATAGAGTGACAGCCAATACACTTCTTTACATAGACGATGTCTCGTATTCTGGCTCACAACTGGCCAAGGTAGTTGTGAAGCTTCATGAACTAGGCCAATTTAACAATCCAAACTTCAAGCTCGTGATGCTGGTCCCATATATAACACGCCACGCTTATGATCGTATAACTCTGCGTGTTGAGGAGAATAAGATTCCTTGGAAACAGTTCAAACTCTATACTGGTGAAGGAATTCCGACGCTTAGCTGCTCGTTCTTCACAATGCTTGATCGCCACAACATACAAGATCTGATTTCGGACGGTGACTGGGACGAGAAGTCTCTTGTCTTCACAGAGTGGAAGATTGCCGATAAGATGTCATTACCCAATTATTGTGGGTATGGTCTAAGTGAAGCTCTGTACAAAGATGATGACCTCGTTCCATATAAGTACAAACATGATGACCCATCCATGTATAGAGATCTTAAGCTTGTCTGAAAAAAAAAAGACTAAGATGTCCTTGGCTCTACCTAGTATTGACTCCCCAGCCACACACCAATTGCGAAACATAACCAAGACGAAAAGGCAAGACTCCAACTACAGCGGCCACCAGACTCCGGCTCCTCATCTTCATCGTCAGCTTCGTCACCTGAGGAAGTTGGCTCATCATCTGATGACGAGGACTCTTCATACTCGGTGCGGCTGTCACTGATCTCCTTGGCCTTAGCGCTCTCTTCTCGGCTATGGCCCTCATCTTTTTTCATAAAGTCCATTGTGGTTTGTAAGTGTTGGTAGTACAGAGGAGCTGACTGCTCTACGACCTCTGGGTTCTTGCTTAACACATGGAAGAACGCCTCTCCACGAAGAATCTCATCAGTAGAGAACGTGCTGACGTCTTCCTTATAATAAAGAGCTCGAAGTATGGCATCGCGCTTATGAAAGGTTTTGAGACCTTCAATAAAGCGCTCGCACCATAAAGAGTTCAGACGTGATGACGGGGAGACATTGACCATCTCTATATAATCTCATATTCTCTAAATGGGAGGTCACTGTTAGATCTTCTAGGACTAACCTAACACAATCAAGATCTAAGAAGACTCTAGGGTGTTGGTTAGGGTCTCGGCTAAGGGCATTGTCCAGCTCTGCGGTCGGAAGGGCGCACCAACCGCATGTTCTAGCGGGCATTGCGGCGAATTATGATGTGGCGGATTCGGCGTTCAGAACTTCATGTTCTGACCTGCCTTTTTTCTTGTTATAGTGGTGTCAACGTCTGCTAGACGTTCGTTGTAGTTGTTAGATCATGTGGAAGGGTGTGTTGTAAACTTCTGAAGATGCATTCATTTCAGAATTTCTTCTCAGGTGATCAAGTGATCAAGATCTTCAGAAGTCAGAGCAATGACCGTGCTGCTAGTGATGCCGAGCAGGTTTCGACAGCTTCCACCGGAGCTGCGTAAAGCTATTACCTTGTTCCTTATAGAGCCGTCTGGGTGGACCGCCTTGGATATTGGAGATACTTCAATTCTCTTTGATGGTCTGGAGTTTCCTTGTGATGCTTTGGCTCGTGCGACCAGCAGGGGCAATCTTGTCTGCGCGAAGTGGCTGTACGAGGTCCACAGCTTTGCTTTTGGCGAGGATAACGCGATTGAGAGCGCGACAAGATCTGGTCGGATAGATGCTTTGGAATGGGTTGCTGTCACCTTTCCCAAAGTGATCAGCAGGATCAACGCGATGAACATTGCCGGATCCAGGGGCTTTTTCGGAGTTTTGAAGTGGCTCCATCAGACCAGAAAAGGACGTGGCTGTACAGAACATGCAGTAACTATTTCTCCGGAGTGGGTTAAGAGAACGTTGAAGGAAGCAGGTGATGATCGGCTACAAGCTTCGAGGCTGATGGATGAACGATACTTACAGATCTTGCAATGGGTTAAGCAAGAAAAGGTCATGAAGATTAGAAGCAAGAACTGGAAACTTTGGTGCTTACTTCCAGACTGTGGACAGTATAACCTTCCTATGGCAACTAAGTGGATTCTTCAGCGCATCACCAAAGCCAAAGTGCAAGGATCATTGAAGAGAGCGATCCAGTTAGCAATTTGGTGGGCAGTGAGATTTGGCAGTGTCTCGGTACTCCAATGTCTTTACGACCAGTATCCGATGCTCTTCCAGAATGAGGATACTCTAAAGTGGCTTGATGATGCTATCAAGAACGGCCACAAAGATATCCTCCTATGGTTTTCGGAGAACGGTTTTCCTATCCAGAGATCTCTACTACGTAGCGCCGTCAAAGCGGGCAACGTAGAACTCATGGACTGGATTTATGAAAAGGGAGCTGGAGATGTCGATGGTGAACTTTTCCCTTCCTTGTTTGATTATCGGTATATGGCTCCGTTCTGCCCTGCCAAGGCGCACGACCACTTTCTCTCGACCGTTGAATGGCTACACAACCATGGTTACGGAAAGCCTTATCAAACCAAGGAAGGACCAAAGCTCTATATAGGAAACGCCTCCGTCTCCTTACTGGACTGGCTGACGACACGCGGATACAAATGGCGACTTGATCGCACGAGTATTGCATCATCAGAAGAAGGTGTCGCTGTGGTCAAGTGGCTTCTGGCCCATGGCCGCTACGTATCGCAGGAGCTTGCCAATAAAGCTGCTAGGAATGCTCTCAAGCTGTGTCAATTTTCCGAATTTGAGTGGGTTGTAACCAAGTTCAGACTTTCCATTCAAGACGATTGGCTTGGTAGTCTGGAACAAATGATAATTCACCTCCAGCCTGAAGGTGTCAGGTTATATATTGAGCGTGGCTTCACCTCTTATGATCTGGGTCACCTAGGTTGGCGAAAAGGTGGTTCCACGTCCTGGGGTTCCAGAGAGCAAATAGCTTTTCTGGGAGAAGACAGAGCTTTGCAAAACTATCTGGGGTGTCTCCAAGCTTTATATAAAGCAAACCTTCTCGACAACGTTGCTATATCGGCCATCGTCGCCGGAGCCATCGATCGGCTAGACGTTCTCTCTTGGGTAGCGAGCCACTTCCCTTCTTCTTTAGACCAACCACGGAGGGCATATTTTTGTGCTTCTCGGAACTGTGGTAGAACACCCTATGGCCATAGTCCGTGGTATTGTTTCAAGCGGATGGTCTATGAGGCAGTATCCCTTGGTAAGATACGAGCGCTGCAGTGGCTACACGCCTACTACCAGCATCCAGATGACAGGAAGCGCTTTGATGAACTATTTGTCAAAGCTATATCTGTCATCATCGAACGAACGTTTGAGGCACACTCCTTTTCTAGATACATGGTCAAGCATTGGGTGCCGCTGTGCTCCACGCCTACAATGCTGGCCCAAGCCGTACAGGTGTGCGACGCTAGTGATGATAGTGATAGCGAGACCGCCAGTGACACAAAGAAAGCCCGACACACCTACAATCTCAGAAGTAGAGCATAGATTATAGAAAGTTTTATTATCAGGCCATGCATTTTACCGATACAAGTATAGATCCGATATAGTCTTCCGATGACCAAACACAAGAAAGAGCAATCTCTTTGTAGCCTGATGCATAAGCTGTCCCTACAGAAGCATAAGCGAAGACGAAGACTAGCTAGGAGAACCAAGAGGCGCCATCTACTGATTCAGAAGCATTACAGAGAGCAAGCAGACGCTCTAGGCGTGTCCCTTACTGCAGAGCCTGCTACGCCTACTGCGCCCACTGTTGGGGAGGAGGATATGCCACCGTCACCGCCATCGCCAAGTGATGTTGTCGATATGGCTTTGTCCTCAAATGAGAACTCACCTCAAGTAGATAGATGATAACAAAAAAAAGAAAGGATAGCAGGAGGTCGTCTTTTGAGACTCTACCATGTTATCATTTATACGCTGCGATGTTGGTAAACTCCGGTCCAAGCGCATTGGGTGAGCCTAGACGGTTGGGTTGTACTTTGCGTGATCTATATTTATCATCTAACCAGTCATAGCCTTCATAGATAAATGGCCATAGGAAGATTACACAGCCAGCTGCAAAGCCTGTCCAACGGCCGTTAAGACTATCTTCATCGTCAATCGCAAAGATAAGAATTAGTGAGATAATCATGAATACAAGTCCACCCGCCCAACAAGCAATATAAAATTTGTTATGCCAATCCATCGTGCCAAGTTATGTGAAGATGTATGATGAGGCAAAGTGATGGTGTTATATATGGTCTACATCTTTTTTTTTATTTGATGGTAAAAATTTCTGTGAAATGATTTGTCACGCGGATAAGAAGCATGAGGCTCCTTCTTCACATGCCATCCAGACACCACCTGTATATGAGTACTGGGGTAGATCTGGATGGTGGGGTTGGTACAAACAAATTTCAGTTCAGAACTTTCCAACTAACAAGAATGTTGGATCGTGCCGCATTCAAGCTTTATTGTCGCTACAAGGCAAACTCTGAAGATCTCTTTACAGAGATTGAAGGTAGAGACGTCTCCAATCTTTCTGAGTGGAGTCATGAAGAGATAAACGATTATGCTCAGTACCTACGAAGAGGGTATATCCGTAACTTACGATGTTGGAGAGGCAGGAAAGAGTTCCGTGATCGATTTGTCCCTGAGGAAGCCCGTGATCAACGACATGAAGCTGCCATCGAGTCTGCGCGGAAGAACTGTGACGTGTACTGCAAGTTACTTGAAGATTTCGGATCCGCGCTAGAACAGTGCCGTAAGCCTGAAGTGGATCCTGATGATGTCACTGAGCCTGCTGCTGAACGTGAGGTCAAGCAAGCATATTCGCCAACCCCAGCTGCAGCACCCAGAGTGAGACGATCGTCAAACAAGATTGATATCGATATCGATGCAATCTTATCAGAAGTACAGTTAGATCAAGCTAGACGCGAAGCTCAACATGATAGTGAAGTGGAGACGCTGGCAATGGACTTGTATGATCAAGCCAAGACTATGCTGACGAACTTGAAGGTGGATGACACTGAAGGACATCTAGTTTTGGCTAATTTGCTACGTTCCTACGCACCAAGTACACAGATCAAGTTGGAATGGTCAGACACCAAAGTCATGCAAAAGATCTTCGATCAGATCAGACGAGATGGGCACTCTGCGCCTCAAAAGTTGCGGTATCGACTCGTGCAGTGTATAGTACAGATACGACGTGCTAGGAAAGTACTAACAACCAGAGGCTATCATTACGATCTCACTGAGAAGATCCAATCCATGGCAACTCACTATGGCCAGTATGTTGTGCCAGTGATTCGAGTTACATTGAGCTTGTTCGTCATCGGAACATTGGAAGGTGGGTCGCGATGCGGTGGGCGGAACTTCTTTAACGTCAACCATATTGTCAAAACCCAAAATTCTATCAAGGAATTGGAGCGCACTTCGTCATTCTCGGATGTCTACCTTCCAGAACCGCTTCCGGATGACTTCTTCAAGGCAGATGTCTCCAATGCCTTCATAATGCCGGCAGGTATCCCGCATATCTACAGGAGTCTTGTTAACAAGTCCGGTCGAAAAAAGGAGATCAAGCCATCAACGTACATTCACTTGTTTCGTAAGAACTGGTCTCGCATTTCCGATGGAGACGATGCTTTGCCTTACATTGATACCATCGCGAAGTTTATTGTTCGAGCAATTGTTGGTACAGTACCTTGGTCTCGTATCCTACTTCACCCAGCCGGTTTCCTCTACGATATGGCACAGACGGATCTGTCAACCTTTCCGGTCGAGGCCCTCCAGTTTGCAAATTCTGAGATCAATCACTTAACACCACGAGGCAGAGCTCTGGTTATTGTATGGATCAGAGTGTTCAAGTTTGCACGCAAACTCTTTGACGTGCAGTACTATGATTACTATGAAGAGTATGTCTCAACAGGTATCATGCCAAAGGAGTTGGCCGAACACAATCCTTTTACCGAGGATCCGACGAACGTTGTCTACCTAGCTAGCAAGCTTGAAGAATCAAAGAAACTATACTAACTATCCAACCAAGAAAGGTATTTGGTTTAGAGTTTAACTACTGTTTTTGCAATAAATATATAACCTTGAACAACATGGTCTACATCTTTTTTTTTATTTGATGGTAAAAATTTCTGTGGGCATCACTCATCAGAAAGCATTGCATATACCTTGCCAGCTATCCTCTTCAGGGAGTCTCTTGTAGGTATATCTAGCTCAAACTGCAGGGTGTCCAAGTTTGTCAGAGTCATATCGTCCTGGCTTGTGATGAAACGCCATTCCGCGTAGTTCGTGACAATGCCATAGACAGTTGTCAACTTGTCAAGGTCAGCTACCACTTCCATGCCAAGCAAAGCCTGTACCTTGCCTTGGACCATTTTATCCTTCTTGGCCTGTACGACACAGATCTTTTTGTTCTTTCGGCTTATAACAAAGTCGAAGTGTCCATGTGCTCTTAGCCGTGCTCCAATTAACTGCTCCTTGACTCGAAGACGGACCTCCTCAGCGGGGAAGCACTTCAACACATGCACCAGAATAGGTGCGATGAAGTGAAGTCGGTATTCATCCTTACCAGGAAACACATGTCCACACGTTAGAGACAGGATTCTCAGGTACTCATGCAGAGGATCCAACACATCACTAGGAATGTCCTTCCAGGGCTGGGCATATATCTGTATACGCTCATAAACTGGAGAGACTAAGTCCCAGGTCAGTGACCCAGATTCATCAGAAGGCTGAGTCACTCCTTGTGCCAGTATGGCGTTGAGGCGATCCCACCTCTCCAGTCTCTTATGGTAAGTAGATTCATTGTCAACCTTAGGACGTTTAGATCCTTCTTTCGTTGTAAGCAGTAAGGGTGTCTCAGCAGAGTTGCTCAGAGCGGAGGCGGCCTGAGGTAGTAGTCTTGTCCCATCATGACGATAGAGAACGAGCCGCCCACGCCGTGTTTCCACGCCTAGTTTCTCTCTGATCACTCCTATAAGTTGAGACACGTTTGCACAGCAAGATGCGTCCAGTTCCACTGGATCATCCTCCTCGAACTTGACCCATATAAGATTTCTAGACGCTGTCATCTCCATGCTTGTAGATACCGTAAGGCAAAATGATGAGTGGCCCTGTCACAGAGATTTCGACCGGTAACATAACCGCTAACGGCTACTAGAAGTTGATGATGCTGTGGGCGTCTGAAATGATTTGTCACGCGGATAAGAAGCATGAGGCTCCTTCTTCACATGCCATCCAAATATCAGCTTGTAGAAGTTTAAAGATTATGGTTTATATTTTATAATACAATCCGATTACGAGTACAAACACGATTTCATATGGAAGATAACAGGATGAACCTCCCGGAAGATCTCCTAAAGCTTGTAGAGAAATATGCGGTGGACGAGCCAGAGATTCCACGTCTCGGCGCTCCATGTACTCGGAACGACTTGATTGACAGATCGTTTAACATCGAGAAAGCTAAACTCATTAGCAATTTGATCTTCTACAATGGTAATCTTAAAAACAAAACCCAATCAGATAGAGATCCATACTGCGCCGGGCAAATGCATCTAGTTCTACGGCCCGAGGACGTTAACCGAACAAAGAAAAAGTTGGTTTCCTTAGCTAAGCTCATTAGGGAGCGCGGATGGTCTGTGATGCTCTCTAAAAACGAGAACAGCATAGGGAACTCGGATGCCTCTTGTGTGTTTCTGCTGTTGGTATGGGATCCTATAGTAGATGATAAAACTATGCAAAACCCTTTTAGAACTCCGGCTACATATGAAATGCTAGACTCCGTCTAGTCCATACAGAGATCGATTCGCGTCGCAGGCAACATCGAAGAGATCCCGGACGCGGACTCAGCACAGGCAAGCTTTTCGATTAATGTCAGCATGATTCCACACGGCCTTTGCAAGCTCTTGAGATATGATCGTAGTAGATTTATCTGTATTTGCCATTAGTAAGCCTTATCCAGATGAGAACTGCAATAATGAAAGTGAGAGGAATGAAGACGATCATCAGAATCTCTGATGTCGGATAGATATCTGTTAAGACCTTCAAACTTGTCATTGTTACATTCTTATTCTCATTGTTGAATGAATAAATATATCCTGTGTAAATTGCATACTGTTGAACTTTAGATCGTAATGTCCATCCGCACTTATCAACGGGCCGGGCTGGATGGACATAGAAGTTCCTTAACTCCAACTGAGTTTTAACTCGTTTATGATAGTTTACAAACCACGCAGTTCGGATGACATAATAGTCAGAGCTAGTGGCATTCTGAGCATAGTATATATAAGCATGAAAGGCACCAGAATACTTCCCAAGGCATGTTACCTCTAGTACAGACTCATCGTATGATAATGTTTCTCCAGCTATGCAATAAACTTTTACGGCAAGCACAAGAACCGAAAGCAAAGTACTGTACTTCATCATTGTTATAGTATTACAGTAGTATAGTCTTGTTCATTCAATATGGGCTTTTTTCTAGCCCAGACGGGTAGGTGGTTAACGGTCAGCGTACCTCACCGACCATCCGCAAATCAAGTCATCATCTTCTCAAGTACTGGGTCGCTAACTACTACTAGAAGGTCGTTGATGATGATATGATCGTACACCAAGCCCCATAGTTTAACTTGCTTGAGAGCTGCATTTGTGAGCTGGTTAAGAAGCTCGCCGTCTGGTCTTCCTGTCGCAGTGGAGCTGCTCCTCAAAACGCGCTCTCAGAAGATCAAACGGCTCAGGATTGATGTCAGGCTCCATGACTTGTAAGGTGATCTTCGAGACTCTGTGGGAGGTCTGCAGAATCTCTAAAAGTCTGTGTGTAAGGAGTGGAAAATCGAAGAAATGACGGTCACCAAGAACCCTTGTCCCGTTCACGCACCGACAAGCATTCATAATAATATTTAAGTAGATCCGGAATAGATACTGTTTATTTGGGAATGGACAGATTTAGAAGAACTATTTATTTCCCAAAGCACTTTTTACACACTTTCCTACCCTACTGTATACCAAGTTTTACCCTTTGCCCATCCACTATGTTAGGAAGAGTTTTGTGGAAGAGCGCTGTGGATCTCTGTGTGTCGAAAATTGCACTTGGAGCTTCACTTTCGAAATCTCTCAAACATAAGCACTTACTAGACCCACTCTTTTACTGAGAACGTACTTCGTAAAAACAGCAATATGGCTGAATCAGCAGTCTTACAGCGCCGTAGAGAATATCGTGGTGTCGTTGAGGACTTGGATGTGATGCTAAAGTACACCGATGATCTTCAGCAAATTGCAGGAAGGATAATGGATGACTGTGATGACAAAAAGGAGCTAGCGGGAATGGTGCTTTCGTTCCAGCTTTTCGCGGGGAATCTTTGGATGGAGGAGCTCAAAAAGCGAAAGTCACACCATAGCCCGCTTTCAGGATCTATGCAAGAAGTACGAGCAGCATCACCCGCGAAACCGCAAAGAGGAGGTCGTGACGGCTCTTCTCTGCCAAGGGAAGAGGATGAGACATATGAGGCCCTCAGAAAAAAGTATCAGACTCTTTTGGATGAACAGCATATGGATCCAGCTGAACTGAAGGAGGCTATACGCTCTGGCACTATTGGCCGTACTACATTTCAGCGTCTCCAACATACGTTGTCAATGGCAGAGGCGGCTGCTTATAAAACCTGGCTAGGAGCTGTTAGTGATGAGGACTATGCTCGGTATCAAGACAAGTGGGTATATGTCACTGGTGGAGATGTCTCTGGGCCATTTGAGACGGAAGATGACGCCCTGCGAGCAGGATGCAAAGCTTCCAAGGAGATCACTCCTGCGCTGTATGTGAATAGGGTGGACCGAGACAAACGCGAAGCCAAAGATTCTGCGTTCGAATATGGGTTTGAACGAGAAAGTGACCTGCTCTTGCTCTCTACGTCGGTATACGAAAGTGGTTTAGCCGGAGGGCAACCAGATTCTCGCCCTCTCTTCCAACTCTACGTTAGAAATCCACTGACCCACTTAGAAATTGAAGTCACGGTTATGTACGACACAGGTTCCAGACCACACTTTTTTCTTGGGACAGAGCGCTATGCGCTGAGGGTAGAAAGTCGGAGGACCACAGTGTGGGAAACGGAGATCCATGAGCCGGTAGAGTGCGACAACAGGGGCGATTGTAACCATTGGGTTCTCCTTCCTACCTGTGAATTGCCCGACGACAGGGATCCAATGAACGTAAAGGGGTTTCTGGGTGTCATTGGCATTCCTGGCCTCAAGAAGATGAGATGGGGGATGTTGTCTGACATCAGTGGGGTCCATCGTTTCGTAGATGCAGATAGCATTCCTCAGATGATAGCTCTGATATGAACACAACTCCTCTAGATCCTTACATCACGTAACACAAGCAGAAAAAATAAGAGTCTTGGCTGACGCGCCTGGAGTTATTACATGTCCCATCCCATCACAGTGTGGTCCGCCCAGCTGCCACTAGCTAGAGATTGCACCTTTTCACTAACGAACACTGAAGTGTAGAAATATCCGTTGACATGACATTACTTTTGAAGATGGTAAGGAGATAAGTATAATAACTGATGGAGCTTACAAGCACACAGGACAATGAACAAAAGCAAGAAGTATGTGTTGACAGACAATTCATGGGTAGCCCTAGACCATCTACCCAGAGCCTTACTGGATTATGTTGATAGGTCATTTGACACGCTCTTTGATTTACGGCCGACGACCAAGAGTCAAGTCACAATGTACGGCAAAAATATTGAATCGCCCCGTTTACATTGCAGCTACCTATGTACTCCCAAGTATAGTGAGTATGTGAACGATAGCTACATGTTTTGCGGGCGCAACGAATCTCCAGTAAAGGAGTTACCCAAGGAGTTCCAACCTTTTCTGGACTTTTTGAATCTTGGAACTTCTGAAGAAGATTGTTTCAATCAGGTCACCATTAACTGGTATCGCGATGGGAACGACCACGTCGCATATCATCGCGACTACACCTATGATATGAAAGATGGAGCTGAGGTGGTTATCATTTCCCTTGGCGCAACAAGGCGTTTTCAACTAAAGTCCGTGGCGGGAGAGTGTCCCATTCCTGTTGCCTGGGAGACCGATTGTGTCAATGGATCGGTTCTGACAATGGGAGGACATACGCAAAGAGAATTTCGTCATCGTGTACCCAAAGTTACAGACGACGCGGCTGCTTGGCCTCGTAGAATCAGTATAAGCTTCCGGAAATACACCACAGACGAACATACAAAGTAGCAGACTCTCCACATACAGAGCTCTTTTTTTCTTACTTGGTCTGACGTTTTATATCTTAATAGTAAACAACTTTAACACGCGCCGATGAAGCGATTGCCTCAAATAAGGCAGCCACAGTTCAAAGTCTATTGGGGAGCTAGCTTCTCTACAATCATACTTTCAGCTCCTGCTGGGCGTACGAACTGAAAGTATGACGCACCTCGAGTTATCACATGTCCCATCCCATCACAGTGAGGTCCGCCCAGCTGCCATTAGCTAGAGACTGCACCTTGGCGCTAACCCTCTGTGAGGTATCGACCGGCACTGTCATGATCTGCGAAGTGTAAGTCCCGGCCGGTGTTGCCCCTATATCCAATTCTCCATCTGAAGGATTCAAAGTCATAGAGACAGTGTTCATTGCTCCAGAGAGGTTGTTTAATCGAAGGCGCAAAACAGCACTGCCGACAGTCTTGGGCAGTACACTCGAGAGACTATAAGGACTGTAGGTAGTTCCGGTGATAGACTGACTAAGAAGATTGCTTACAAAGCGCACTGAACCATCTTCTTGCATTACAGAGTTAATAAATGTTGCATTGCCATTCGAGACCAAGGTGAACGGCAGCTGTCTGTACCTAACCACGTCATCCTGTCCTTCAGATAGATCAACTATAGAGTCTTGATTCATAACAGACCGTGTACTTAGGGTATAGTAGCTTGCCGCCGTGGTTTGGTTGAACACGGCATACAGAAAATAGTGGACACCTGCAGCCCGGCCACCACGCTTGAAGCCTGCACTAGTGAACGACGTAGAGAAAGGTGAGTCTACCGCTACGTTCATCGAAGAGACACTTGTGATGCGCCGAGACTCATTCAGACTCGGGATATGCAGCACATCACCACGAACGAATATTGTTGCCAGGTTGAGACCACCATCAAAGGTTATGAGGTTCCCGCTCGTCCCAGTGAAGGTACATGTACCCAGCTCCTGCACCGACTGCGCAACACCATTCACTCCCACCGTAGTGATGTCCAGAGTAAGCTTGGTACTAATATTTATATTACAAGAGTTCAGGGAGTCTCTGGCGTAGCAAGAGTCCACTGTGTAGCGAGTACTACCCGCGTTGCCTACAAATTTGGGTGGAGTACACTTGAGGTACCTCGTAGGGTATGGCACCTGATCCCAGCGCACACCAAGCCCGGTTGACAGATCCGTACGAAGAACTAGATTGTCTTGCAAGTCCAATGGTAACTTGCTCAGCGATGAGGGCTCTACACCTATCAAGATATCCCCCCGCTTGTAAGCACCAGTGCCCGTACCACCTTCACTTGCTTGAATGACATCATCAGTAATAGCAATAGACTTAACAGTTAAGTCTTTAAATGCACCCAACGTCGTAGCCAGACTACCAACAGTGCCAGGCGTCTTGATCACATGGTTGAGAAGTGCCGGAGTGACAATCTTATCAACGGTCCCCTCCATGTAATCACTATAGTCCGCAATGCCATCTCCTACTACTCTATTACACTCTAGAGTGTTCACAAAAGCATCCAAGTGCGAAGTCTCATCGCCGAGGATGCCATAGACCCGCTGAGCTGACACACTCTTGAAGTTGCCCAACGTCCGCTGCATCGTACCAATGGGCTCAGGATCTATCAAGTACTGCCGCAGCGCCGATGGGGTCACCAACTTATTGTCAGGTAACACAGACATATCCTCATTAGCAAGTTCATCTAGAGTTGCTAGGCATGTGCCAGAGATAGTACCTATAGTCGCGTTCGCCACAGCCAAGTTGCACTCCCCGCCCAGAGTCATCGTCGCAGGTATGGCCTCCAGAAATGCATGGAGCGTGTTAGGCGTGACCACCTTCATGTCAGAACTGCTGGTTGCAATGTCATCAGTCGAAGCAATCACCTCACCACTGATTGTCTTGCATGCTAGAGCACTGAAGTTCGCATCGCCACTTCCATCACCAATGTCATAACCATTAGGTTGTTCTAAGAAAGATAATAAAGCCGCACTCGTTAACACCTTACTTGCAGATCCCGTCTCCGCAAGAAGTTCTTCATAGGTAGCCAGACAAGCACCCGATATCGCACTAGCCTCCAGAGTCGCAACGTACGCATCCCGGGGTTCTACCGAGCTTCCCAGTACTCCCAATAGCCCCTCTGTAGCTTCTACATAAGTGAATCTACCAGTGTTGGGTCCATCAGCACCAATCGGACCCGGTGATGCAAGGTACTCTAACATTACAGCTGGACTTACCACTTTTGTAGATGAAGGCATGAGATCTGCCAAGTCAGCGGCCGTCGCCTGCGCATCTCCCATTAGAGTGGCCACCGTCAGCTCCGAGACGAAGCCTACTCCGTTCGTAGTCGAGTCACCCAGCTGACCATAGAATGTCTGAGCTGTTGCGTTAATGAAGGTTGCGTTGGCCGGACTCTCATCTCCCAAATCTGTAGGATAAGAAAAGTAAGTCTCAAGAGCATCAAAGGACACAAGTTGATGTCCCATCGTGGTTCTCCGCATCACCTCGACGGGATCCGCAACGCCCTGGCCCTGGTAACGCTGGAAGTCTGCCACGGAACCAAAAGCGTCAGATCGAGAATCGTCACTGCCCAAGTTGCCAGCCAACAGACTTCCCATCACAGTCTCAAAGTTACAAACGGAACCCACCTCACCCGTACCAATCGGGTATGTCGGGCTTGCCAACAGCTGGCGTAGGGTCTCCGGTGTCACCACCTTGTTCGGATCTGTCCCGACCTGGACCTCATCCAACCCCGCCACGACTGAACCTTCCACTCGAACTGCTGACAAGGTGTTGATATATGCATCACTAGCAGTCTGTGGATCGCCCAAGGTGCCCATCAATGCATTGGTTGCTTCAACGAGTGTGAACTTGGCCGCCTGACCCGTGATATCCTGTTTAATATTGTTCAGATAGGAGACAAGACTGAACGGCGTAATGACCTTAGAGTCAGTCATCGTGCCATCCAGAATGTCATCCTGGCTTGCTATCACCTTCCCATCGAGACTATCCACAGTTACCTGAAGGAACACCGCGTTGTTGGCCTCTTCACTTCCGATGACAGGGGGTCGCTGCAACCTATACTCCAGGGTAACAGGACTCACATACTTATCCTCTTCAGCAGGAAACATCACATCGTCGGTCATAGCACGACATGCACCTGCTAAAGAATCAATTTGAGCGGTTTGGAAGAAGGCATTGGGAGTCGGAACCTCTTCTGTTCCAATGGCTCGTGTGTGTACCTGTGTGGCTTCCAGTACTTCAAAGTTGGCATTGTTAGGCCTCGTAAGACCTATATGAGATGGACTCTCCATGAACTGCAACAAGACCCCAGAGGTAATGACTCCTAGTGAGTCTTCAGTAAGATCATCCATGGTAGCTAACACCTCTCCTTCCAAAGCATCACAAGTGACTGTCGTGAACGTCGCTTGGTTAGGGTTTGATAAACCCACATGACCTGGACTCTGGATGTACTCTGCAAAGCTGGATGGCGTTACCACCTTAGCATTGTCTTCCCCTATGACGAGATCATCGTAAGTTGCCACCACTGGTCCCGAAATTGATTTTGTTATCAGAGTCTCTGTAGTCAAAGAGTCACTCACCAGCAGGGTCAAGAACGAACCGTCGCTTGGCGTGATAGCTCCAATGGGTCGTGGCTGGTCAAACAGGTCAGCCAGACACTTAGGACTGACGAACTTGGTTCGCTCCACACCATCCTGCGCCTCCTGCAGATTGGCCTCACAGTTGTACAGAGCGTCAGCCCAAAGCTCAGTAAACGTACCTGTGTTGGGGTCCAGCTCGCCAAACGGTCCAGGACTGGAGATGAACTGCTTCAAGACAGTCGGTGTGATCACCTTGTTACTCTCAAGCCCGATAACAGCTTCATCGAGCGTTGCAATGACTTCTCCATGAAGACTCTGACATGTTAGATCAAGAAAGGAAGCATGGTTGGGGGCAGCCTGTCCCAATGCACTTGGAGATTGTAAGAAAGTATAGAGTGTCTCAGGGGTGATGACTGTACTGTTGGACGTACCAGAGGCTAGCATGTCCGGCGTAGCAATGCAAGCACCTTCCAGAGCATCAGCACGTACTGTGGTGAAGACGCCCAGGTTAGGAACTTCTGTACCTATGGCCTTGGGAGTGGAGAACATGTGAGCCAGGTTACTGGGCGTGATGACCTTACTGCTTGTTGTAGCATCCGAGACATCGCCATCACTAGCGACTACGCTTCCTTGGATTGAATCAGCGTACAGTGACATAACGTAAGCGGCAGGGCAGGGCTGGTATTCTTCCCCAAGCTGTTGTCTGATATACAACTGATCTGTTTCTAAGCGAGTGAAGTAGCCGGTACTTGGGTTAGCGTCTCCGATAGATGGCGGGCTTGAGAGCATAAGTGGGATATGATATGGAACTAGCACCTTGTTTGTAGACATCCGCTCGGCAACATCATCTGGGTCAGCAACAGTTGGTGTCACAGTACTCCATGGCACTTCACCTCGGAACTCAATGGCATCTACTGTAATGGTTGTGAAGACGGCGCTGTTTGCAGTCTGTCCTCCTATCACAGGTGGATTGTCGAAAAAGTTTTTCAATGTGTAGGGACTTACAGCTTTGTTCTCTGACAGGCCACGGAGCACTTCGCTATGAGAGGCATAGTTGACTGCGGTCGACTCCCATGGAGGATTGGTCACAATAAGGTTTGTCGCTGTGATGGTGGTTGCATTGAGCTTCGTGAAGACGCCTGCATTGGCAGTGGTCGTCCCAATAGGACCTGGCGATGCCATGATACTGTTCAGATTCCCTGGTGTCAGGTACTTGGTACGGACCGTTCGAGATGATGCTTCGACGTCGGTTGCTGCTATTCCCGAAATGGAAGTAACTGTAAGATGTTTGATCCTAGCATCATTGGGAACTATGGATCCCAGTACAGGTGGGTTGGCCCAGCTGAAGGCAACACCAGCAGGGGTGACTGCTTTGCTTGTGTTGGTCCCTGTAAGGATCTCAAAGTTAGTAGCTAACTGTACAGAACCAGATACGGAGTTAGAGGCTGCTGGGATCAAGGAAGGTGTCGTCCAGCGCATGGCACCTGGCATTCCAGTGTCCACCGTGAGATAGCCCCCATTGGGACCAAGAGGGATGCGCACGAGGTTTGCTTTCCCTTCCGCTGCTATGAGATCGCCCCTGTTGTAGGATGTCATGCCGGTTCCTCCTTCATAGACATCAATCTTATCGTTTGTCAGGGTCAAGCTGCCCGATACTACTACATCGCTGAACTTACCCGTACTAGGGATACTTGATCCAATAGGAATACCTGCCCCAATGACTGCTTTCAGATTTGCTGGTGTGATGAGCTTGTTTGGGATGAGTCCATCAATCGCTTCATTGTTGGTAGCAATGGCTCTTCCTGACACAGTATTGAAAGAAATGTTATTGAAATACCCGTCTGCGGCTGAGACGGAACCGATAGCCACAGGTGGAGCGCGCAAGACTTGCTGAAGCACTGCGGGTGTAATCACTTTATTAGTGATTGGGGTGACAACATTGATGGCTTCGGCTGCATTGGCAACTACTGTCCCTGTAATGGAACTTCCAGTTAGTGTCGCCATACTTACTTCTGGGGACACTCAGACTTCTATATTATGGCCCTTGTAATTTTTCTAACAGCCCTTCAATTTTTTCTGGTGGTTAGACTATAGCCGGTGCTGCCCCCTCGCGTTCCAGTCGACGTTGTTTCCTTCTCCGGCGGCTCAACTTCTTCAACGAGTCCTTCTTCTTGCGATAGATCTCTACTTGAGTCATTATAATCTTTCTCAGAGCTGGGGTAGAGTCTGTGAGTTTGTGTCTCCGGCCGCTGATGTTTGTAGTCTTGATCCGGGACTTAAGGGACTTGATTACGCTTGGTGGCAGCTCCTTCAGCATCGGGTGCAAGTCAGGATGAAAGCCTTGTACAGCCCTAAGCCATTCCTCGCCTTTGTCCTCGTAATCAGATTCATTGCTAGACAAGTCTAGTAAGCGAGTACCGTCAGACGCATCGCTATGGTCACCTTCCAGTTGTAAATCTTCAGGCTCAGCATGGCTGCTGTGGGAATCCGGGGGTGCCGCTGCTATTGGCCTGGTAATGATGATAGGCGCAGGGGCTTGTTGTACTGGCTGGACTGCCGGTGTGTGACATACTGGGGTGAAGATCAGCTCAGCCGTTCCATGAACAAGTCTAAATGTCGGTAATGAGTCCTGTAGGTCATGGCCCGTTAAGGCATTGTTCCCAACTGGACTGCAGATGTAGAGGTATCCGCTTGGCTGGACAAGAACTCGAGACATCTCTCTGTCACAAGGTAGCAAGTCTCGTTTTTGAAGGAAGAGTTAGAATGTCCATCACAAGCTTCTCAGGAAGATCTTCACAATTTCTGTGTAAGGATTCTGACAGGTTCTCGCCAAGGGGTAACCGCTAACGGTTTACTGAAAAAGGGGGACAAACTGCTTGGCTTTTGGAAATGGAGTCGACCTCAAAACTTTCTGCCTCCCAGAAAAGTTCTCTCCCGATGATCAAAGATCGATTTTCATCTTTCATCATCCTGAGGAAATCTTGGTCTACTTACTTTCTCCCACCCCCTGTACTATAATAAAATGTATCATCATATTTCGTAGGGGTATCTGTAACAAGTCTAACAGAAGGAACTAGGCCTGCAACTTACATTCCCGATTGACTTGACTAGTGTAATTTGATACGTTTTAATGTAAAAAAGCATAAGATATATGTACTTTAACATGCCAGAAAAAGATGTTCAGCTGCGAACGATGTGGTCATAGAACAACGGCAAAGGCCTACCTTAAGAAGCACCTACAGCGTAAAAATAAGTGTGCACCAGTTCTATCCGATATCTCTACAGAAACGCTATTGAAAGAGATAACTCGGACGTTGAACGAGAAGACCTTTGATTGTAAGTTCTGTACACGACAATTTAACGATAACGGAAACCGCTACCGTCACCAAAAAAAATGTAAGGTCATAACCGCCGCCACCTCTGCATCATTAACGAAGACTCAGGAGTCAGATGAGGATCTTAGAGAAGAGGTGAGAAAACTACATTTAGAGATACAAGAGCTAAAACGCAAACCCTTGAGCATAACAAATAACGTTACTAATATAACAAACATCGAGAACCAACAAATCAACCTAATACCTTACCACAACGGAAATCACATTAGGCACTGCGGTGACGGGAGTAACAAGAAAATATCTGTTGAACAACTTCTAAATGCCTGTAAGTACGATGTGACCAGAGGTGTAGCCTCATTTGTGAGAGCAAAATATTTTGATCCAAAGATACCTGAACACCATGTGATAACAACTACGAACAAAAAATTTGAAAGTGCCCTATTGTATGTCTACAATGGAGAGAAGTGGGAACTGCGCCCCAAGAAGGAAGTTCTGGAGCAGTTGATTGAAGAAGGTAGGGACTTCATGATCTGTGCGGTTAACGAGGGACCAATGGCCGAGAGTATATTGGGTCGCCGTATGAAGGAGCTTACTGCAGAAGCGTTGGACGACTTAGTGGGTAAGCGTGCCATTGGAGATCGAACGCTCCAACGTATCGTAGGGCTAGTCATCCTCAACAACAAAGATATTGTCAAGCGAGATTGATCCAGCTCTAAAATACCTTTTTGTGTCAAGATTTTCCGCATTCCCGGGTACTTGATTTGAGTTAGTTTCTCATTTATAAACCTTACCAGGACATAGTAGCTAAAACTTTATAGTATCATTATGATCGCTCAATGCAGGTCTCACCAGCTGAAGCGATGTTCTTGGCATAGGGTCTCAACGGTTAGCTCGCTGGTGTGGTCAACTATTTGGGCATCGGAGTCGAGGGATTGGCATCTTGACATTTCCAAATATTTACACATATCACATTCTGTTTGTCCATCAAAGGTATAACGGTTAGCTTCTCCAGCAGAAGTTGGCGTTGACCCAAGTATAGGCTGGACAGTTGTGTCTGAGTTGATGCTTGAGCTTGAACCTGTGCTTGTCAGATTAGTGTTTAACTGTAACTGCTGTGGCACCCATGATGTAACGCTTGAACCTTCAGATGGCCATGGCTGCACGGTAGATTGCTCTTCCCAGACGTCTGCCATCATGTAACGCACGGCTGGAAAATTTCAGAATGGCTTGGGGAGCCTCTCCATACTAGTATCTTTCATAAAAAGATTTTTCTTTAGCAAGTCCTATAAATGGCAATAACTGTTATGTTAGACCCGGTAACGAGTGAATATCGCACTGTGGACAAAGTTATTGTGGCCTTACATATAATGGCAGCGGTTTCGAACAGCCAACCGATGTCAGACTCTCAGACTTCAATTTCTTAATCAAGACCCATAGTCAGCATAGAACCAACAAGCGCACCTCGCTCTAAGACCCCCGCACTTAGAGGGCCATGCCTATACCAGAGTATACAGTTTTCTATGATCCACTACCAGAGTTGGTATGGATATGTAAAGACGATGGTCAAGTGCTCTTCTTCAACCGCGCTTGGTATGAGTATACGCGGTGTAGCCCGGAGGACTCGCTAGGAACAAACTGGATTCAACAAATACATCCTGATGACCGTGATCGAGCTGTGGCCGCTTGGAGCTACTCAACAAGTACTGAGACACCTTACGACATCAAGTATCGGATACGGCGGCACGATGGCGTGTATCGGTGGTTCATGAGCCGAGCCCGGCCTGAACGAGCACTCTCAAAGGATAAGCGCAAACGCTGGCTTGGCATGTCTATGGATGTAGATGATAGCGTGAAACTAGCTAATGAACTGGAAACACAGAAGGAACTCTTCTCAACCACGCTTGAACAACTTCCTGTGGCTGTGGTTATAGCAGAAGCACCATCTGGGCGTATCTTGTTTTTGAACGGTCGGGTAGAGGATCTTTGGGGTCCTCCAACAAAGACACCAGATAGTGTCCAGGACTACAGCGAATGGGTCGGTTATCATCTGGACGGACAACAGATACGAGGCGAGGACTGGCCGCTCGCAAGAAGTATAGTATCTGGTGAGAATGTGATGAATGAGGTTGTTGAGATTGTCAGATTTGATGGTGCTAGAACAACGATTAGTCTCTCCTCTGCTCCTGTACGCAATCGGAAAGGAGACATCGTAGCAGGTGTTGTTATCTGTGAAGCTCTGGACGAAAGGCTTCGACTGCAGAAAGAAAAACTGGAAGCCTTGAATGCTGCCAAGAGCGCAAGGGAGCAGTCACGGTTCAAATCAAATTTTATTGCCAACATGAGTCATGAGCTACGGACACCCATCAACGGAATGATCGGCGCAACCAATATTCTCCTTACTACAGATCTAACAGATGAGCAGAAGGGCATACTGGATATTATCGGACAATGCGGGGCAACGCTGAAGCACCTGATCAATGACATTCTAGATCTCTCAAGCCTAGAAGAACAAAAACTGGAGATCGAGTGTGTGGACTTCTCTCCACGAGAGATACTCTTATCAGTCATTACAATGGCAGCAGCATCATTACATACCAATAACCGGCAACTAGAGCTCACCCATGAGTACCATGATGTTCCTGCGTGGGTGAAGGGCGACCCAAAACGTGTTGAGCAGATTCTTATGAACCTAGTGAACAACGCCATCAAGTTTACTCCCGACGGTGGGAAGGTACACATCGACCTACGCTCTCGGACCAACAATGACCCTAACTCCAACACAATTATTCTTGAAGGAAGAGTTAGTGATACAGGCATCGGCATCCCGAAGGAGACACAGAAGAGACTCTTTCAAGCATTTGTACAGGCTGACAACAGTACAACGCGCAAGTATGGTGGTAGTGGCTTGGGGCTTTCACTGTGCAAGGACCTATTGTCCTTAATGGGAGGGAGCATCAGCGTGGTCTCAGAATGGGGCAAAGGGTCAAGCTTCCAGTTCTATCTACCATTGAAGCGCGGTGAGAAGACCAGACTAGTCCCTAACAGGGCTTATTCTGGTGGTGGAAGCTGCAGTGAAGACACCCAAGAGATAATCCTACCAAAGGATGTTAGAGCACGGAAATATATTCTCTTGGTAGAAGATAACAAGCTGAGTGCTACCGTGGCTATGAAGCTACTGAAGATCAATGGCTACACCAACGTCCAATGGGTCACGGATGGATCGATGGCGCTGGAAAGCATCAGGAACGAGAACTTTGATCTCATTCTTATGGATTGTCAGATGCCAGTCATGGATGGCTTTGAAGCCTCCAAGTGTATTCGCGAGTTGGGCTATAAGATCCCCATTCTTGCGCTGACTGCGAGTGCCACCCAAGATGACCGCAAGGCCTGCCTCAACAGCGGAATGGACGACGTGATACTCAAACCATTTAGAATTAAGGACCTTATCCTTCGCCTAGACAAGCTGTTAGCATAGATCTATCTTGCTAGGAACTGGCTCTAACTGAACTTATCGGCATGAGGCTCTAACATATGGACCTTAGACTTGTATAAAAAAAATATTATGGTTAAGATCTTTTTAAAGTTCGCCGGCGCTTTCTGTTCTGAACTAGCTTTGTTAGAAGTGCATCGTATATGGCATCATAAATAGAGCAGCGGCTCCTATGTGTCACGACCTTTCTCAGCACTACTTCACACTTTGTTACCTCTCTTTCTGCAGACACTATGAATACTAGCTTCCCTTCGTTAGTGATAATGTCTAGGGCTTGTATATCACGCATCAACGGTTTCAGGAAATCTAAGTCTCCAACGTATGGTCTACGTGTCCGCTTTAGCCATGGTATTTGCCTGGGACGGTAGTCTGCAGAGTCTTGCCATGCTTCTGTGGCTAGTTCAGATACCAAGCTCTTGACTCCGCTAAGCAGTTCATGACGTTGGAGAAGCCACTCGTTACGTACTTTTGTTGGTTGAGACAACATCCATTTGACGGAATGCCAGCGATTCTCACTCAGCATGTCATCTAGAAGTTTGACAGTGAAGGGTTCCGCTTTCTGGACTTCTTGTATATAGCTGTAGAGAGTGCTAGCAGCTTGTAGATTACCTAAGCTTAGTGCGGAGTTTAGAAATTCCTTAGGGTCAAGAGCTCCAGAACTGAATCCTTCCTTTAATCTCTCCCAGAGGAGAGAATCCTGGACACAGTTCGGCTGTAGCAGTAAGCCTTTGTAAGCGAGTAGGCTCTTAGTAAACCTTAAGTGTCCTTCTTCACTTTCCACAATGTACCTTCGAACCTCCTCCAAGCTAAGGCGCCGGGGTGGGTTGATACTATAGATCCATTTTATAACAGGATACTGTTCTGCCTCGAGTAACTGGCGTACGGGAGACGAGGAGACTAGTTTCATCTGCCACTCTAGCTTACACCGTTCTAGCTCTTCCACTTGGCCATTCTGCGCCGCAGCAATGATGTCACATTCAGACTTTTCTGAATAATCTGTCTCTGGATAGAGCTCCAAAACCCAGTCGCAAACAGAGGCATGTCCGTAATAGAAGGCCTTGTCATAGATCTGTTGAGCAGCTTCACTGATCCATTCTGGATGCCTGTTATGTATCCACCGTAGAAGAGCCCCGTGCCCATAACAAGCGGCCATGACAACAACATCTTCTGGACCATCATCAGCCCCAAGCGCCGACCTTAAGTCATAACCTTTCTTCTCGAACCATGCAAAGACCTCTACTTGACCATACTTGACAGCCTGGCCAATAGCTTTCTTAACTTCAGAGTCTGATGGACATAGCAGAGCCCAGAGGCGCTTGACAACCGGCAGATGTCCCTTCTTGATAGCACCGTGCAAGCCCTTCAGAGTACACTCCAGCCTTCCCGTCTCTCGAAGCCAATCTATGACATGCAAATGGCCGTGGATAGCAGCGGTGTCGCCCAGCTCAGACTTGGTAGGCTCGCTGTGCTCGCTGTGGTTGGGCTCTGAGTCTAGATCGAGTTTGTAAGCTATAGTCACTGGACCAGCCGCAACCGCCTCATCAGTATCTGGCCCGCCCACATAAGGATGTACCACGAAGGAGGTAGAGCCCTTCTCATATATGAACTTCATCAGCTCCAAGTCTCCCCTAGCTGCAGCTGCGCGCAAACTCCGGGCAGTGTACAGCATGCCATCCTGTCCCGCAGAAGCCTTGAGCCGGATAAGAGCAGTATGACCCATTGCCGCTGCTTCGTCACCATTATGATAGTCCTTAAACGTGGTTCCTTCTTGAAACTTACAGATTGCAGAGAATAAGAAGTGATTGGTGATAACAGACCCCGCCATCGCATGTTCAATGGCAGCAGCACAAAAATCCGAGACCCGCGTGAGATGTGTTGAAGAGCCTGCAAAACGGAGAATGACACTCGACTTAAGATCGCCAGATGTCTGCGAGGCGATCAGGAATAACGCTAGTGGTATTTATGATACAGTCATTCTAGTCAGGAATAGCTTAGTGTTGAATGTTGAATGTTGAAATCAAAGTACAGGTTGAGACCAGAGCTCATTCACAGAAAAGACGCCTAGAGCTCTGGTCGGAATAAAAAAAGACGCAAAGCAAGTATCGCTGTGGGATCGTCGAAGCCAGGATGACAAAGCGGTGTTCTCATCCTGGATGTGATAAGTTTGCACAGGCACCGTATGGCGTATGTTGCGGCCATGGAGGCAAACGGCTGTGCTGTGTGGAGGGCTGTAAAACCCTAGCTAGATTAGGTCGCAAGTGCAAACAGCACGGAGGATTCAAGATTTGCAAAATAGAGGATTGTACCAATCAGGTACAGAGAGCAGGGCTGTGCAAGGGCCACGGAGGGCAACTCCGGTGCATATTTCAAGGATGCAAGAAGACTCGCCAAAAGAAGCAGTGGTGCCTTCAGCATGCAAGGGAAACTGCAAGAAGTCAGTGCCCAACACTCACGACATCTCAAAACACCACGCCTCCGAATGCACCAGCCGCTGAACCTACAGAGCTCTTGGCGGATGCCTCTGACTCAACTGCGGCTACTCCTCAGGCTTCCATTGGACCCTTGGTTCAGGGGCTGGGCCTGCTTGTGAATGTTGATCCAGATATACTGTCAAGGGTCTCTAGGAAATCCTATCTTGGACTTCATGCAGATACCATTGACAAGTCGGTCATGGAAGTCATTGTTGCCCCGGAAACGGTCACACAGCACAGAGACTTTATGCGACGCTACGAGGCGGCTGATGGCACTAACGCAACTGACGTAACCGAAGTGGAAAGGTTGATCTACCATGTTCTCAAGCTTGTGATTCCGCACGTGGAGTCAACAGAAGCTCCGCCTTAACCAACTCACTGGCTTGGTCGAATGTGTGCGGCTAACAGAGTACGTAGTGAGTCACTCATGCTTGCCTGGTTGAAGTCATACTGCGCTTGATGAATGGTGGCGCCTTTTTCAACAAGCTTGGCAATTATTCTTTCCATCCTAATAGAATCAGTCGTATTCAGTTTACTTACTGCGGCTGTGATAATGTAGTCTGCCCTTTCGAGTGTCTGGCGAGGAGTCAGTTCAATAAGACGTACAACGAATGCTTCATAGTCATTTAAAGATTCAGGTCCAGGGGGGAACATATCTATCGCTAGCTCTGCAAGACGCCCTATCCCCTCGTTTGGAACTGGGAGTATATCATGACGCACCATGTAGTCGAGGATTTCTGTCTTTTGCGCTAACTCGGTGTTCTCTATGAGGTAGTCAATAGTGTTCTTCGAGTAGCTACCATTTGTAAAGCTAAAATAGTCTTTGGCATCGTTAGGATTCTGAAAGTATGCTCTTAGTTCATCAAAGAGTTTGATGATACGTAGAGCACTCGTACCAAATCTACACGCAACTTGGGCGAGTGTTCGTCTCTCATCACCTTCACCTACATACAAGTTGTTATTATTGCTGGCAATAAATGATATGTCGTGGTCACTGTTAAGCAGCCCTCTAAACATTAAGGATGCATGCTGCCAGGTCTGCTCCTCCGGGGTTTGGCCTTCCGAACCTGTGCGTTCTTGAGGTGGTGCTGGTGGTGGGACGAATTCTGTTTCTAGAGCAGTACGGAAGATCTGGGCAATCTCCCCACGATTTCGTCTCTCAAAGAATGCAATAGCTTCGCCTAGAAGTGCCTCCCTCTCCCGCCTAGCTTGATTAGCTGGTTCCTCCTCGTTGGTATAAGTAGTATAGTATGCAATTCTGGACTCAATCTCGTCCAATCGAGGGAAGTAGAGGCGACGGGCAATCTGATGATCTAGTTCTGACACCTGGACGTCACTAATGTTGAGACGCATCTCTTCCAGGTCAGCTGGGTGCAAGTACGTATTGCATCCCGGATATGGACAGATGGGGTTAACTATGGGCTTTAGTGTACCTCCAGTTCTTCTACCTTGTTCTCTCGCAAGGCGCTCTTCATACACGCGTCTAAACTCATTACGACGCCGCCGTAGCTCTTCCTCTGGTTCTTCTGAAGTGTTTACTTCCTCTGATGCCTGCGGAGTGCTCTCTGCGTCTGACTCACCTGGTAGGGGTACCCAACTCTGGGTTACCACTGGAGTCGTGATAAATCCATAGATGCATTCACGATGAAACCTATGCCCGCACTTCAGAGTAATGCTTCTGTCTTCTTCGTTGTCCTCAAAGCATATCAGGCATCTGGGGTCAGCATCACCACCGCGGCGCTTCGTTATCAACGAAGAGACAGACGCGCCAAGCGCTCCAGCTATTATTATCCCAAGGACCATCCCTGTAACTCTATATTAGAAAAGATATAAAATTTATGCGGGGGTACAGATAAGCTAACAACAACTAGGACGAAGCTCGAATCGTAAGTTTAATCGTAACTTTACATTTACAAATAGTACATTTTGTGACCGTCCCCACCCCAACCACTTGGATGCCACTTTCCAATTTTCTCACTGAAGAACATCTCACAATCACAGTGATAATGCCGCCAAAGGGTAAGCGCAAGGCACGCGCGCCGTCCAGCTGTATGACTGCTGGAGAGTCCAAGCGCCAGAAGCCGGCTGACGAGTTCCCGAGGTGTCCTATATCGTGTGACTATGTGGTCGACCCAGTGGAGTGTGATGATGGTATGCTCTACTCTCGAGAGAGTGTGTTTAATGCTCTCTTGGAGGCTTGGCGTGACGGCAAGAATTACTTTCGTGGTGCTCAAGGGCGAAGCGTTATGAAGATAGTACGTGAGCACCGAGATCTCACCGAGAGAATGGCGGAAACTATCACTGGCTATGCTGATGAAGTCAAAGCTGCCAGGATGAGGATTGTTGATGAGCTTAACCTGAAGTCTAAAAAGCTCAGGAGCTATACTACTGTGAAACACCTCATCATGCTCGTTCCGATGGAGATACGGGATGAGGTGTGCTGTCACTCTATCTTCTGTCAGCTAGTTGGCTTGCGGGATGTGAACGGTCTCTGCCTGGAGGATCTCTCGTTAGCCATCCATAGAATTGTGGACGAAGCAGTGAGTGCATCTCTATCTCTAGTGTTTACTCGTGAGCTGCGGACCGCGATTGAGCACCGATTTACTTCAACTGGAGCCAGTGAAGAGACAATTGCTGAGAAGATGGCGGCCTTAGATGTCCTGATGGGCGAACCTCTGTCTGTCAATCCTTTGCTATTTCTTTGCCCTATCGACGTCCGGTCCTTGAAGGTGCTGAAGATCTTTCTGGAGTCCAATCGTCATCGCAGTAATGCTAGCATGGGGGACGCCAAGCAGTGTATTATCAAGGAGCTTGCCAATTACTCTCTACTACAGAATCCTAACTGTGATGAAGAAAAAAGACGTCTAGTCTATGATATCATCCTCATGGCGTCTGATAGGCCTCTACATCCGATCACTGAGCTTGATGACCAGGAGGCTGAGCACTTGGAAAGGACAATCCTCATTACCCTACCAGCTGCTGATGGTTCAGTAGGTGACCTGGGGGTTGATGAAGACGAGGTGGAACGTCGATTTCGAGTTAGTCGGATCCTGCGGGTTGCACGAGATGGAGGAGAAGCAACTGATGCAGGGCCTTCACAAGCAACAAGTCCTACGAGCGAAGATTATGAAGTCCGTCTTCAAAAACACTCTCAGCGGATGAAGGCGTATGGTGAGGCGGTGAAGCTTCATCAAGAGACGTCTGAGCTGTGCACTAACGCTGGACTTCCTATGCCGCCCCCTCCACCACCACCTAGTGCAGATATGTTTTAGAGTAGGTATGTAACCAGAAGACAATTAATTATCGTTAGATATGCATAGCTCCTCTCTTCTTGAGTCGCGTAAGGCGTTGAGCCGCTTCATGAGCTCATCATGATACTCCGCTTCTTTCTTACATGACACCTTACGTGTGTCTGGATGAACCTTGTGAACCTTCGTCTTGTATGCTCTATCTAATACCTCGAAAGGCTCATTCTCATCAACCCCCAGAAACTGGTAAAGCGACTGCGTAAAGTCTAGCTTCTCCAGCTTCCTTGTCCACAGCTTGTCTACTTTCCGTTTTTTCTTATTCTCAAGATCCTCAGAGATGGCTTTTAAGCAGTCATGCTCCGGCGTTTTCACCAGTTCACAGTCACTACAATAGTGTTCCTTCATATGGTCATCTCGTGCTTGTGTGCTGAGGAAGTCCTCAGCACAGTGCTCACAGGGATAGCACTTATGGGACCGTTTTGCCTCGGCGCTCTTGAAAAGTGCTCTACAGTTGGTGCAAGCCTTGCAGCGACGAATATGAGGATGTAACTCTGAATACAGAATTAACTCCTCGCAGAAGAAACACCTGCGGTGTAAGATGGGGCATGTCTGGTTGTGATGCTCTTCTACTTCGATGGGAATGAACTTGTTGCAACAAAGAGTCTTGATGTACTTGCATTGATGGGTTTCCAGATCACTGGTACTGCCAACAAAGAATCCGCACTTCCGGCACACCCCGCACTCGAGGGCATGATCATGCCACTCCCAATTATGGACTGCCTGGCCACAGATGTCGCACCGTAGACGTCTGCAAACATACATCTTATGGTCAAAGAAATCTACTTGCTCAATGTGCTCATTACAAGTTGAGCAAAGCTTTGTCGCTCCAGTACCATCGCCATCACCAGGAGCAGGACCAGCAGAAGGAGCTCCGGCAGGACTACCAAAAGGGTCAGGGCTCCCAGTAGAGAAAGGATTAGGGGGACCACCAAAAGGACCACCGGAAGCAGCAGGACGTCCACCAGGTATAGAATCATCATCATCGTCGCTTCTTGCAGATCTCTCACCACTTGTAGAGTCTCCATCGCTGGAATCATCCTCAGGGTTACGCTCAGAATTGCCCTCATTTCCTGAGGAACTGTAGATCTCATACAGTGTAGGAGACTCCGAGCCATCACCACCAACTTTAGTGGGCTCCCTAGGCACACGCGACATATTACGATGCTTAGGGTTAGGCAACTTCGGCTTATCGCGATGCTTCCTGCCAATATGTGAGTTGACGCCCCTCCAGTTCTTCAGTGACTCAGGACAATAAGGGCAGTGCATGCTTGCAAAGTGAAAGCGCCAATAGCTTTGGGTCAATGAGAAGAGATCGCAGAATGAACAATTTTGTCAGAGCCTGAAAGGTAAAAAAAACCAATAAGTGTTGAACAGCAAAGGAAGATGGATAGGCTGGTTAAGCCTAGATGGGTGGGACCGAAAATGTATAGTAATATAAAGTAGCAGATTCATATACTGATGGGTAGGTCAAAGATCTTTGCTGTAACATTATAAGGCTCAGTAACACCTCTCGCAGCAACCAGAAGGCTTGGGATGGGTAGGTCAGCCGGAGCATAGAAGAAAGGAATCTTATCTTTGGAAGGGTTCGACAAACATTGTGAGCTTTTGAACCTTCTATAAAAGATCTTTTCTATGGAAGGGTTCGACAAACATTGTGAGCTTTTGAACCTTTTAAGAAGGAAACCTTATCTTTGGAAGGGTTCGATAAACATTGTGAGCTTTTGAACCTTTTAAGAAGGAAACCTTATCTTTGGGAAGGGTTCGACAAACATTGTGAGCTTTTGAACCTTTTAAGAAGGAAACCTTATCTTTGGAAGGGTTCGACAAAACATTGTGAGCTTTTGAATGAATTGATCTCTGGAAGGGTTCGACAAGGAATGTGAGTTCTGGTTTTGAGTTCCTGAGTTAGTGGGTGGGGGTTTGTCATCTTTCAGGATAAGGAGGATCATCTTTAGCCATACTCATAATACCAAGAGGCAAGTGGAAGGCTTGGGATGGGTAGGATAGTTGGATTCTTTTGGAAGTCTTCAACAATCTGCTGTTCTGACATGGGCCTTGCATGGAAGTCCGAAGTTCCTGAAGGATTCATGAATATTTCGTGTAGGTTTCGTGTAAGCTTCATGAATATTTCATTTTGGTGTTTCGTCTTGGGTCAGGTGATTCAGTTCTAGATTTCTCTTCTTCTGCCTTGATCAAGAACCGCATGGTGAAGCACGACAGCGCAGAAGATGGCGCTGCGGGATCTGCTATCCAATGCTGTGTGTGGTTCATCGACTGGCCGTTCGGACGTGCTTCGAGCTCTAGTTGATGAGCATCTGGAGTGTCCTTGGTCCCAGGAGGTGATGTGTGATCCTGTCCTGGCGAATGATGGCAAGTTCTATGATCGATACTCGATTATAGAGTCTATCAAGTCTGGTAGCAACAACTCAGAAAGAGGTGTCAAGGTGACATCCATTCTCTACGAGGATGAGTTCCGTCGAAAGCTAATCTATGACGTTTATCCTGAGAAGGCTGAGGAGGCTCGGAGAAAGTTTGTGGAGTACGAGAAGACTACAGAGGGCTTGTTTGAAAAGGATGAGTTCCAGAAAGCTTCTCAGATCTGCTCTCTCTTGCCCAAGGCAAAGCTGTCATACTTTCTCCGATGGATGAATGAGTTCTATCTATCAACACGTCGCTCCAATGCGTTTCGACTGGCTGAAGACCTGTGCCATTTTTCGACTGATCTACTGACGGACGTATCAGACAGACGTCAGGATAAGCGCCTCCGCGAATGTATCCAGCGCTATTGGAATCGCCTTCGCTTGGTGCAAACGGACAATTCATACCTGACGGCTATATTCTCTGTTGTTGAGGCTCTACTTACCAAGAGAACCAGCATCTCCTATGACATGTTGTCCACCTACCTTGACTTTGAGAAGAGAGCCAAGACAATAGGCAGGAGGCCCTGTCTGCTCCTTCATTTCTACAGTTCTGGCTCCACCAGCTAGACCTACTGATTCTTAAGACGTGCGCCGATTCCAGTCGATCAAGCTCCCTTTCAGACCTCTGCATCTATATTTCCTTCCTGGCCCGTGATGAGATTATGCCTGGCGTTCTCAGCTCGGAAAAAATATCATCAGCAGTACTTCCCGTTCTCGAAGGGAAGTATCCTTTGGATACCATGTCTAGAGGGCAGTTTGCAGACGATGAGCTGTGGGGAGTTGTTCTGGGCAAGCTCTACACTACGGAGGTTAAGTACGCTCCAGCAAGAGCCTATCTCGATTCTCTGTTGCAATGTCTCTCTAAGTGCAAAGAGCTACGAGGCGTCAGAGTGGAAGTAGAGTGGGGCTCCTTAGCAAAGCGCCGTAAGACCAACTAAATTTTCATTTCTATAATGTCTCATTTCAAATTGATGTGATAGCCCTGAATGGTGATGATTGCAGAGCAGTTGGCATCAGAGAGTTGTATAGCAACAGACTGTGCTGAGCTAACGGGGACGGTCAAGGTCTGTGAGATACGCCCCGGTTCGCTTATCGCACAGACTGTGTTGAAAACTGTAGCGCTAGGTCCTATGTTAACACTAGATCCAGAGGCATTAGTGGTACGGAGAGCTACATGGACAGTCATGAGAGTGCTCGTTCGAGGGATCACATTGCGCAAATTTATTGTATTGAATGAAGTGTTTAGCAATCCCGGATTGATCTTATAATGGGGCAGCAAACTGGTGAACCCTTCCTGTGTAAACGTAGACATAGCAAAGTCTGAATTTGCATTAGTCGTGAAGACATAAGGAAGCTGGCGGATGTTGGCTGTAGAATAGCCAGCAGGAAGATCTACCAAGGTGTCATTGTTAAGCACAGAGCGCGTAGAGATTATATAGCTAGGGATGGTGCTGTGGCCGATCGCATAAAGGTACAGTAAAGAAAGGGGAGCGCGACCACCGCGATAGTAATTGCGAGTGTCGCCGTTGGAGGCAAACTCTGGTTCCACTGTTAGTGTAGCGCCATCAACACTCACAATCCTTCTAGAGCCTATCCCTGAGACTGTAATGACATCCCCTGCCTGGAAGCTTGTCCCCAGGTCTGTCCCCTGATCATGGGTTACCAAGTCGCCAAACACTGTCACCGTGCCAGACATCACGCTGCTTTGAGTCAAGCCTGAGACTGTACCTGTAACTCCTATCGTTGTGATATCTATATTTCGTACAGAGTTGATCTGAATGTCCGAAGTAAGAGCCTCGTTACGGCAGTAGCAGTAGCTGATGCTGTACACCGTAGGGTTCTGATAGCGCGGGATGCCAGTGATCTGATGCAAGGGGGGCAAGCCTACTGCACTCCATCTTAGTCCAGAATCAACGGCAGGGTCACAGGTGAGAAATTGGCCTATGTTCCCAGGAGAGAGTTTGGTCAGCTGCGAGCTTCCTCCTGAGCCAACCAGCAGCTCTCCTGATCCATAGCTTCCAAACCCAGTGCCTCCTTCATTGGCTTGAACTAGATCTCCTGTCAGCTCAAACCCTGTACACTTCAATGTTGTGAAGGAAGCTGTGTTTGGCGCAACAGAGCCTATTGGAAAGGGACTGGCCTGGAGAGCAGGAAGGTTTGAAGGGGTGACTGCGAGGTCTGTTCTCGTACCAACCAAGACTTGGTCATCTTTGGCCAGCTGCACAACACCCGACGATGCTGGGGTTGCATAGGCCACGCCTCCACTGTTCCCCCACCCTATGGTTCCATCACTGTTCACCTGCAGCACTTGCCCATTCGTCCCTCGTGGTAGAACGCTTAGACTTGACCCTGCGTTACCGACAAGGATATCGCCGTTAGCGTACCACTGCCTTCCAGTGCCACCGTTGATTGGCGGAATTGTGATTCCGTTTGCGAGGCTTAGTCCCACCTTCACTTCAAGATTCTTTATTGTAGCATTTGCAGGGGTTACAGAACCGATGTCTCCAGGACTCCCAAAGGCTGAGCCCAATGTTAAACAGGTAATAACCTTAGATGGGTCACTCAGAGCTCTAGCTTCAGCATCAGAAGCCAATGTGACTACCCCCGCACTAGTTGTCGTTGCGGATGCGAAAGCAAGTGGAGGTGCCCATTTGGGTAGACCATTCACCATCTGTAGTATTTGATTGTTAGAACCTTTAGGGAGTGTAGTGAGAGTGGCCGTTGTATTGGCGTACAGGATATCGCCCACACTGTAGGCTCCTATGCCGGTGCCGCCATGTTGTGCTGCAAGGAGATTGGCCAGAGACAGGGTTCCTGTAACAGAGACGTTCTTGAACTTTGCATTACTGGGGACTGTCCCACCCATGTCAGGAGGAGATGAGAACAATGTGGCCAGCTGGTTGCTAGTCAGAACACCGCTGCCAGTTGATGAAAGGATCTCATTGGGTGTTGCATAGCGAGTCACACCATAGTTCGATGTTGTTGCCTCAGGTACAGTTCCAGCAAGTGTGGTCCATACATATCCAGTAGGAGAGCTGGTGTTGACCTGGAGGAACTGGCCATCCTGTCCAATACTAAGACGAGACAATGTGGAAGTATCTGTGGCGACTAAGAAATCCCCCCGCACATACTGGCTTATGCCCGTTCCTCCAACTCCTACCCCCAACCTGTCATTCTTTATTTTGAGAGTGTTTACAGTAAGGTCAGTGAACGCACCTGAGTTTGGAGTGTTTGTCCCTAGTGGCCGGGGGGTGGAAAACAAGGTAGGGACATTCGCCGGCGTTAGACCTTTATTAATAATAGACGTGTCTAGCGATTCATTGTTGGTAGCATAGACGACATTTGCGGTGGCCCATGGAGGGTTAGTCACCGTGAGGTTGTCGATTGAAACTGACTTGAACTTAGCGTCGTAGGACGTCGTTGTTCCGATTGGGCCAGGGTTAGACATAATACTGGGAATGTTAGCAGGGCATAAACTTTTGTCAGCCAAAACTTTCTGTGAAGCCTCAGTGTTAGAAGCATAGGAGGTGGTAAGCGTTGGCCACGGCGGGTTTGTCACCACGAGGTTTCCTACCTTGAGCTGATCTGCACTTAGAGTTGTAAATGTTCCTGTTGAGGCTGTACCGTCGCCTACCGGGGGAGGGTAGCTGAAAATGGCTTCCAGGTTAGCAGGGGAGATAGCACAGTCCATCGCAGAGCGCTCAATGGCGTCCTCATTCGAAGCAAATAATTGGGTGATGCTAGGCCATGGAGGATTGTCCACCGTCAGATATTCAGCATTAAGCGACTTGAAGCTCGCATCATTTGGTTCGTTGTCACCTATGCGTGGGGGGCTACTGAGGCTGTATGCTAGCGATAGGGGACTCAAAATCCTATTCGTGATAGAGAAGTCCACAGCTTCATTACTATTGGCATAGGCTGTATCACTCAGAAGCTCTTCAATCTGTAACTTTTTGAAGTTTGCATCATTTGCCGCTCTGAATCCAATGACCGGCGGCGCCAGCATGAACTCCTGGACAAGTGTTGGCGCGGTGATCTTGTTATCTACCGTCGTACCAGCAAAGATGTCATCGGCGACAGCAAACTCTAGCTCGTTCAATGGAGAGTCATACCACTGTACATTACCATTGATGACTTGTAAGACTTGTTTCTCAGTTCCTATAGGCAAGGCTTGTAAGGTGGAAGAATCCGCGCTCCCTAGAAGCAAATCTCCGCTGCTGTAGGCGTTCAACCCGGTTCCTCCAGCTGTGGTTGGAATGATGTCATCGGCAATAGTGATCTTCGCTGTGGTTATGTTTTGAAATGTTACATCAACAGGATAGAGACCACCACCTCCCGCACTCTTCAGGACTGCATTGAGAATGCGTGGAGTTACAACTTTATTGTTTACAAGGTTCCTAATGTCTTCAGCCGTGGCGATGCATCCACCACCAACCAGACTGCTGTTGACAATATAGAAGGTACCGATGTCTGCTGTGAGTCTACGGATATCACTGTCATGGAACACGTTCCGGACAATCTCATCTTGAGTCTCTTGAACAGACATTCCGTCGATATGGGGGAATCCTCTTATAGTGAAGCATGAGAAAAAATATAAATTTGTTGGGTGGGCTCTTAGGTTTAGTTTATCAAAGAATCAAGTTCTGTTAGTCCTATGGACGGTTCCCAGTCATTTTTTGTGATGATCAACCGGTGGGAGCGGTAGTCGTAGTTCAGCAAAGCTTCGACACATTCTGAGCTTTGTTCTGTAGGTTGTAGAGTTAAGTGAAGACTAGGTGCTGGTTTGCTATTGTACTCTTCGTGTAAGTTGTCAAAGCTATTTCTAATCCATTGGATACCCATGAAGCCTTCCCAGATGGCCCGTGCAGAGTGACGCTGGCATAAGCCGAGGATCCCAGCGGGTTCAATACACATGTTCATCGTGCATGGTGGACAGAGCGCTGGGCTGCTGCTTGTTTGGCTGGTCGTTGGTTCACTGGTGGACAAGTCAGATGATGGCGACACAGGTAGTGGCAATGCTGGTGGTGGCGAGTCAGGCGCCGGGCAGGGCACTTGATGGCCTTTGCAGTTACCGTTCGATAGTGCCACTCTTCTACATTTGTCCACAGAACAAGAATCAAATGATCCGTGCAATCGACAAAGCCTTTGACGGAATGCCTTCCTTGGACAATCCTCAACAGAGCATGACCGTCGTTGTATGCGGGTCCTCTTCTGGCTTTCGGCTTTATGATTAGAGCAGCGCCCAGACGCAAGCCTATCGCGAGTGCATCCTGGGAAGGTACATTGCTTTGTTGTCGGCGATGATCCCTTTGCCATTATACTTCTCCGATCAGTGCTATTCCGAAAGCAAGTTGTACTTTGAAAAAGATGATGATCAGATGACCTTTCGACTTTGATGTTTTGATGGCAACAACTGTTAGCACAATATGCGATTCCCACAAGGTCCGTATGAAGCGTTAACATAAACAAGATCTCTTATTATAACAGATAATGACAATATAAAATTATGATCCTGCTGAGCAAGGCTTGTTTCATTTATTAGTTTGCTTTGCACTAGAGAAAGCACTGAAGCAAGACAAGAATGAGCCAACACTCCAGTCTACCAGCAAAGTCAAGTCAGGGCAATGAAGGTGTCACCAGCGCCAAGACCACAGAGCCAGCGAAGGTCGATCATCACTTCTGTGAAGGTGCTAGTAGCTCTTCTGCTAGTCCTTATACGGGTGGTAGCTCTTGTCGAGCGTGCGTACAGCTTCATCCAGATGATGTGGAGCTGAAGAGCTGTGATGGTTCCTCTGCAAAGCGAAGCAGGTGCAGTCCTAGCAGCACTGCCGCATGTCCTAGCTGTGTACTTCTCCAACAGGATATCTTCAACTTGAAGATCAAGTACAATGCATTCCGCGAGGTATGCAAGACCTATAACAAAGATTTGCAAGACCTCAAGTCAGCAAATCAGCAGCTGGAGCGAGAGCGTGACCAAGCGTTGCTACGGGTTACAAAGCTTGAAGATGACAAGGATGCTCTCAACAGAAGGCTTCGCAATGTAATCCGTGAGGCGAGGAGCTTCTTCAATACATCACTGGGATCTCTGGACAAGATTGAGCGTGAACTGGATCCTGTCTTGGGAGCTCAAGCCGGTCAAGCAGCTGCGACCGGCCGAAGCGTGTATGCCTTTGGCGTGCCTGGGGCTTTTCAATTTGGTCCTAACATCTTCACTACGCAAGCAACCTCGGGAAGCCCAAGCCCTGCCGCCAACCTCGGTCCAGTCTTTGAGAAGGTGTGACGCGTGAGGAAGATATTTTCTTTTAGAATAGCAGGGGAGAGTTGATATTAAAGACTAAGTAAAGGTATAAGGCATATCAGGCCACCCAAAAAAACATGATTGCTTCTACATTCCCAACGCCTAACGAGGTCATTCATAACAATAAGCTGCAAAGCCTTCGCGAACGAGCTATCAATGAGCTACTTCTTCATCATTACTTTAAGGAAACAGTAGAATGTTCCCGAGAACTTGCAAACGACTATATCTCTCACTATCATCAAATAGCAGATGAAGCAAGAGCCCATGGCTGGGAAGCATCTTGCTATACATATGGCAACTCGGACCCACAACCACCACCATCTCCAACGGCGGGCGGGGCTCGAGTGCTGACCGCGCCTGCTACCAAGAAGCTGTCAGTAGGTATTGTTATCACAGAGAAGGCAGCTGAAACGCCTAGCGCCACCTCATGAAGTAAGAGCTAAACTGCAACTACTCTTCTTGGTAGCTGGAATACATCTTCGTGATCACCTTGAATACCTCTTCCCTATAGCGACGTTCATCTTCACCGGCTGAGGCGAACTTGTCAGGATGAAACTCCAATGCTTTTTTTCTGAAAGCGAGTTTCAACATCTGCTGGGTAGCATCAGAAGGTAACTCCAGAAGGGTGTGGATGGTTGTGCGAGTCGAGAAGTACTCTCTCACACGACGCATGATGGGATCGTTGTTCTCCCGACGAATGCCGGTGATGTCTCCGAGAATACTCCGTCGACCGGTCCCGTTTAGTTGCTCCAAAACGCAATTGAGCTCGTGCAAGAGCAGCTCCATGGGGTCGTGGGCTTTAAATCCGCATACCTTACACTTCAGACACCATGGTTTGTGCGCGTCAAGAGCTTTCTGATCCTTGAATTCCTTAGAACAAGCAGCGCAGACAATGTAGGGGCACCGGTGCTCCGCAAATGCCTGGAGGTTGGCCTCATACTCCCCGCACTCTGGGCAGCAACAGCAGTTCTCGGTGTGCCACAGGAAGCCATTGTCTGCGTCGTCAATGAAAGCGTCGCACGTAGGGCATTGTTTGCATGAATGCTTGTCGGAGTCTTCCTGACTAGTAAAGAAAGCGCCACACTTCAGACAACAGCATGAATGCTTGACCTTCTCTTCGGGACTCGCATAGACGCGGCCGCATTTGTCACAGGATGCGCATGAGTTGAGATGGTCCGCGGTGTCAACAACTTGACGACAAAACACACAGAAGATAGTTCCGCAGCTGTTCATGTGCGCATCGCGTTGAGAGCTATCAGCGAAGATGGCACGGCATCTAAGACAAAGGAAGCACTTGTGGATGTCCCACTCCTTAGCTGTTGGGAACCAGCTGTCGCAGTTACCGCACCGGAAGCATCGGTGGTCCTTCGTCTTGTGGTAGCCGCAATCCTCGCAAGAGAAGCACTTCTGAGTATGGACTAGATACAGCTCCATGTTCTCCAACTCTCGAGAACACTTGCTACACGTCTTGGGACTATGGCTGCATTGCCGTAGAACCAGGTGGAGCTGGAGTAGATCTGCAGACAGGAACTTCACGTAGCACTTCGCGCATTGGTTCGGCTCAAGATGCTTCGCGGCGTCAGGCTTCGGCTGCTTCTTCTTACATTCACAGTTCTCATAAAACTGAGTACAGTTGAAGCAATGCTCCTTGTGCTGGCGGGAGATATGCTGGCGCCGACCGCGCAACGTCCCAAACGTCTTTGGGCAGAGAGGACACTGGACCGTCATCGCTAGTCAGAACGAAGACTCAAGGTCTGAAGTGGGGTGCTGAAATTTGGAAAGTGAGCTTTGGAAACGAAGATCCAAGCCAGCTATTCTCATCCTAACGGTTACTTTTTCAAAACTTTTCTGAAACCTAAGATACTTCATGTCCGCTAACGGCTTGTCTCCCTTCCTTCTCAAGGGGTAATCTGTATTTGATAACTGTTACAGGACAGGTGGCCCCCTTTCTGAGCTGCGCAATCTTCA
This sequence comes from Hyphochytrium catenoides, assembly GCA_900088475.1. Taxonomy (NCBI): domain Eukaryota; class Hyphochytriomycetes; order Hyphochytriales; family Hyphochytriaceae; genus Hyphochytrium; species Hyphochytrium catenoides. Next base: position 47,887 of record FLMG01000275.1, read on the forward strand.
TTCTCTGTATTCCTGGTCCAGAGCAAAACAGACTGATCAATCTTATTTTTTCTCCGACAATGGAGACGACGAAGCGCAGACGAACTGGGCCCCCATCCGACTTTCCTACCGAACTCATCGCAAAGATTGCGGAACTTGCGGTCGTACAAGATGAGTTCCCTACTTTTGGAAAGCCGGATTTCACCAAGCGTCATAATTGCTATTATGAGGTCCGACAGAATATAAAAACTCAACTCGAGGTCTGGGGAAGATATGACCCGTGGGACCATAAGTATGACGCCTTTGGACTTCAACCTGACGATGAAGAGGAGAATAAGATTACCAGGGAGTTTCTCCAGGAGATTGTGGACGACCTACGAAAGCACGGATGGGACGCAATCATTGAGGAGTGTGAAGAAACCAGTGTCAAGGATAAGTACTTTGAAGATACGGTAGAATACCAGAACTTCCTAGTCATCGAGGTCCGGAACAAAGATTCAGACGTGGAGTCAGACACCGAACGCCATGCCACCAAGGACTGAAAGTAAGCGGCGCTTAACCAGTGAAGTCGGGTATGTAGCCATATCAGGATTGCAATCGGCAGGCCAGAGCTAACTTCTCCCATCTGTGAAGTGGAAGTGTGACGCGCCATACCATCGGGCCCCGCTAGCTTCAATAGTGCTGCGGCCAATGGCTTGAAGCTGGTTCCGTGACAATTGCCTCGATATCTCTATGTACCCGTTCTTATCGTTGCAAAATACATTCGATTTAGATATACCTGACTGTTTGAATATATTTGACTTCTGCATATAAAGCCATGTATTCGTCAAACTCTCTTAGGGCACCAATGCCACCTGACTGGACCTGTAGGGGTTGTAATATGAGGATTTTTGGAAGAAAGGACAAGTGTTTGAAGTGCAACCTTGGAAGAACTGGTCAGCGAATTGCGCCTACTAGGCGGCCTGGCGATTGGACTTGTTCTAACTGCCAAGAACTAGTTTTTCAAAGCAAGACAGCGTGTAGAAAGTGTGGAACACGTAAACCGCGACCACCTTCTGTGGACAGTTGTGTGATCTGCCTGGAGAGGCCCAGGACGATGACGTTTAACCACGGCAGTGATTCTCACTTTGTCTGTTGCGAGTATTGCAGCTCAAAGGTAAACGGTACGTGCCCTATTTGTAGGCAGGCTATTCAAAGTGTGACCAGATTGTATACCTCCTAGACAACACCAAAAAAAAGGTAATCGGTGTTCAGCAGACGATGTTAGACTTTCTTTCTTTTGGAGGTTCAGAGATCTCTGAACAAGAGGCTGGAGCGTTTCCCAAAGGCCCAGTTCTGCAGCTTAGGGTTCCAAAGCGGCTTCGCCTTCCTGCTCGTACTCGTCGTACTCGTCGGACTCCGGGTTCTCCTCAGCGTCGTTGTCTTCGTAGTCGAGTTGGTCCTCGTCCTCCTCGAACGCATAGGTGCTGGGGTCTTCTGTAACAGGTTCCATGAGGCTATAGTCCCCCGGCGGCAATAGGTGAGCCTGTGCAGGATCACCAATACCAAGTCGGGTAAGAAACGTTGGCCTCAGGTGCACTAGCGCTTGGAAGAAGTGTGGCCTCACAAGAGCGATGATCTAAGGATATTTCCGCAATGTTCGTCTGAAGCGCTTTACAACCAGCAAGTACATCTCCCGTTGTGCTGTATTGTCTATTTGGTAATTCTCCCAAATAAGCTCGAACCGGCGCCGCTGTTCCCAATTGGAATTGGCGATCGCAGCATCTAAAAGTTGCAATCGCAAGCGCGATGACGGGATCCTCTCAAAGAACCCGTTAACATAACCAATATATACTATCTGGCTGTTGGGGTTGTTGAAAGACTGACGATCATAAACAGGTCTCCTCATCCTGTCAGTGTAAGCCATTGCAAAATCTGTCGAGGCGCACGGCTAACTTGGACTCCAGATGAAAATTTGCTAAGTGGAGCTCTTTCACAAAAGAGAACTTGGCCAATGTCCCTTGCAATATAGCCCACACTGCCTGTTCTGGCCACTCGCTCCTTGCTCTGCGCTCTCATTCTTCATTTTCATTTTTTCTTGCTCCAGAGTGTTGGAAGGCTGATTGTTTCGTGCCGTTAACAACCTTCCATGTGAATAGTTTGTTGAGAATTGTGATATGTTCGTAGTTGTAGTGCTGTACAATGATTGTGCAGTGGTCGAAGGGGCTAACGGTCAGTCCTGGTACATGTAAAACAGATAGGTTTACAGTGAAATAGGGCATGTGGTGTAATATCCCAGTGGTAGCACGCCTCGTGATCACCTGGAGGTCCGTGGTTCGAATCCCGGCTTGTCCATTTATTTACTTGTAAACATCAGTCAAAACCCTACCCATAAAGAGAGCTCGCTGCTCTATTAGAAATTCCAACATAGTTATCATCTATTGTGGGGCATTGTTCTTCGTAGCGGCCTTGCGATTTCCGATTCTCTGCTGGCTGTCTTTGGTAGAACGGGACTTCGCAATATTCTCTGTAAGAGAGATCTGCATCTCTAGAATTGCCAGTAGAGAGCTCTGTTGAGCTCCAGCACGTCTTCAATTATTGATTATCAAACGGACAGGCCGCTAACGTGGTGCTGAGTACATAATCAATAATTGAAGACCTGCAAGAGCTCATCGAGTCTTTCTCAACGCCCAAGCTTGACCAATTGCATCAGATTTTGCTTTTAAACAATGATGAGTATAATCTCATAACCAACCAAACCGTAAAGAGACTGACACTACCCACACTGACTCGCAATAATGAAACTTGGCTTTGCAGCTCTAGCTGCTGCGGCCTTTGCGCTTACAAGCCATGCCCAGCTTACTACACCGCCACCAGGACAGATGACGGTCAGTCTTGTCACTCTCAATGGCTCCGGTTGCCCTCCGGGATCTGCAGCGGTTGCGGTCTCTCCTGACAACACAGCCTTCACGGTAACCTATAGCAGCTACCTAGCTGCAGCTGGCTTCGGTACTAGCCCTCTGGATGGCCGAAAGAACTGTCAGCTAGCGGTCGTGGTGGACGTGCCTCATGGCTTCACTTATGCAGTGGCCAAGGCTGACTACCGCGGCTATGCTAGCTTGGAGCAAGGAGCCACTGCAACCCAGGTTGCCTCTTACTACTTCCAGGGCATGTCCGCTACTAGCCGCAACTCTCATCCCTTGACAGGCCCATTCGATGACAACTGGCAGGCAAGCGACCTGACCGATGTCGAGTCCCTTGTCTTTGCACCCTGCGGAGCCAAGAGATACCTGAACATCAACACAGAGATCAGAGTTAACCGAGGTACCTCTGACCGCAGAAGCACCAGCTATGTGTCCATGGACTCGACAGATGCTTCGATCAGCACTATCTATCACTTTGCCTGGAGGAGGTGCTAGATTAATATGAGAAGCGTGATATAAACAACTATTTTTTTCTTTTATCAGGTTATCACATAGGAAACATCTAGACGCTCAAATGACGCCACGGTCGATAGCAACGACAACAGCGGACCGCCGCTTCAGCTATAACACTCTGTACTATGACCGACCGCTTCATGGCTGGGTCGATGACATCCACTGTGCGCTATCACACGCCATGGGTTGGTCCTTCAAGCACCTGAGACCAGGTTCCTATGGCTATGACAACATTGCTGTTCCTATAGCTATTATTGCAGAAAAGAAAAATTTAACTACGAACCTTGAAGACCTGGCCGCGCTCGTACACCAAGGTTGGCAACAGAACTACACGTGGTGGCGTGATAACAAGCCATGGCAGAAGGACCATAGGTACATCGCACCTTTCAGTGAATTGGGTGATGCACGTCGGGATACTCTAGCAAAGATGAGCTATGAGGAGCTTCCTGAAGCTGATAAAGAACAAAATAGAGTCATTGCAACTTATATTGTTGTCCATATGTTCCCTCTTTCTAATCAGGCATCCTTGAAAGAAGCTCATTATAGAACTATGTCCGCACTAAGAAGCCAAGCTGCTATTCAGGAATTAAAAGATATGTATGGTGATTGTGATGATGTAGAGCTATAAGAATTCGGGAAGGTCAAAGCACCCGCGAGACTTCATGCTCAGTCTGTCTTATCAGCTCATCGTATACGAGAGCAGCTACTTTGCCCCCTGCTTCAGTCATTCGTGCTTGGAGTTCCTCATCCTTAGTCCACTCTGAGCGATGGTATAGGCGTGGGAGTGTCATGGCAGCTTCAAAATGACGATATCGCAAGCGGCCCCTCCTTAACACCCCATGCTTAGTTGTACCAAGACAGTCAGTCCCGCTGTCTCGTCTTAAGCGAGCTCTTGCACCGATGTCATCCACGGGTAGTGTGAGACGGTAGTACACGACGAGACACTCCTTGCCATCACCCACAGCCATAGAGACAAACTCGAGATCTGAAGCATTGGCGATGTAGGTCTTCACTTTAATAGAGCGGTTGTTGATCTTGCAGACCACTTGTAGTTCAATATTTTGGGCGTTTGGCACCAAGGCCCCAGTACTGTTGCACGCTACCAGGAGATCTCCAAGTCTGACTTGCTCAAGTGTCAAACAACTCTCGTGATTCCGTCTTCTGATAATTGGGGCCCTGGCTCTCTTTCTTAGAAGCGACATCTTCTTTTTTGTTGGTTGGTGATGTAAGGTCTTCTGCTGTTGCGCGCGATTGAGATGTGTGCTCTGCTTGGAAAAATGAAGAATGACATTGAATTGAGTTAAAGACATTTTCCATAATCATCACTAATCCTCATCTTCACTATCATCGACCAGGTTGATTACTTCCACGGCCACTCTTCTAATTGTTTGCTCCAGGCGCTCCCTTCTCCTCTGGCGCTTGCGACGTCGCGCCTCGTCCTTCACTTTCACAGCAGGTGCAGGAGCTAGTTCTGGTGCTGGCTCTTGCTTGGTAGGCACCGCTTCTGGCGCAGGAGCTGGTTCAGGTGCAGGAGCTGGTTCAGGTGCTGGCTCTTGCTTGGTAGGCACCGCTTCTGGCGCTGGAGCAGGCTCGGGTGCTGCTTCTGCTGCTGCTTGACCAGCTTCCCCTCTGAGTGTGACCAGGCAAGGCCAAACACCTTCGGCCTCAGGAAGGTGTTTGGCAAGGCGCTCCAGAACAGCTAGGACTTCCTGCTTTGGACCATCCTCTGGCTTGTAGGTGTAGCTCTTGAGCTTCTGAGAGGCTGTGCTACGAGCGTACTTCATGGCGTCCGTCCTTGAGTTCTTCATTGTATCCAAAAACAGATTTACGCCTTTCAGGGTCAGAAGGTCCCATGGAAAATCAACGAGGGTGTACATGGCATCTTCATCACCCATCAAGAGATCACTTAGGGACAAGAGAGCGTCACGTTCTTCCACTGTGCCATTGAATTCTTCCATCACACCTTCCCGCAACGTTTGTTTGTAAGAACTGAATAGCATTAGGGGTTGTCGCTCTGAAATGGCGAGAGACAGCATCTCCTTGATCCCAAAGCCTTGACGCGTGTTGCCTCTGGGGGCAACGCAAAACTCTTCAATATGTTTGGCAGGTATGAGTTTACGATCATCCTTTGGTAGTAGACGAAATAGAGTGTTGGGATAAGGGGATGCCGTTCGATAGCTCTCGTTGACGAGCTGCACCAACCGTTGTCGGGCTTGCTTCACTTCGTCATCATACCCAGGTACGAGAGCGCTCATTCTACGAGACAAGTGAACCTTTGTATCTTCAATCCCCCGCACCATCTGCCCACGAGGACTCTTAAAAGCGTATCTCCCGTCCCGGAGTGCATGGTAGATGGCCATAAAGAGAGACTCCCGAGAGTAAACGACACCATCATCCCCTAGCACAGGGTCAACAACGCGGCTCAGGCTGATTGGACAGATTGGGAAAGCATCCGCTACCGCGTTCTCCACTTCCTGTTTCATCCGAGCTTGCCCTTCCGTTTTCACCTGAGTCATCGCTTCAATATTTGTTGAGACGAAGGTTGCCTGATCTTGAGCTGCGGAAGGGAGGTGAGCACTGACCCTAGAAGATTTGAAAATGACCAGAGACGGAGGTCAAGAAGATTTGTTGTTGACAGTTTAGAGGAGATTTGCGAACTGATAACTGACCCTGTCTTTCTAGTTACTGCAGTCAATTGAGGTAGGTTTATTCCCCATAGGCATAACACTATCTCCAATTAGACTCCTCAAGGGTCCGTAGCAAATTGCTACACACCACAGAGGAGTCTAATTGGAAATAGTGGTCATACCAAAACCAAATACGCTCCAGCTTAGGTTGGCTTATCCAGAACATTGCCACCACTGCCGATGACCTTGTAAGTGTAGTTTGTGCAGTACAGCCGTCCTAGAGCCATTCTTGATAAGTTCCTCAAAGGGTGCGTAGCAAATTGCTACACATCCTTGAGGAGTCTAATTGGAAATAAGTATTATACGAAAGCCCGATAAGACTTGTTATGGATGGCTTATCCAAAACATTGCTCCCGCTACGCGCTACCGATGACATTGTAAGGGTAGTTTGAAGATTACAGCCATTTTAGAGTCATTCTTGATAAGTACCTTAAGAGGGGGACGCATCTGAACAGAACAAAGATCCAATGCCTGCTGCTAAAAAAAAGCTGCCAACCCACTCCTAGTGCCTTTTCTTGAGGATCTTCAAGGACAGCTTCCCGCAGCTCTCTCTGGCGATCTCACTGGAGATTCGCTATTGGCTTTTTTAAGCTTCGAATCAATCAGAGGTGAGCCTCCTAGACTTGGGCAATACTCTCGACTTCCAACGTAGGGATGGGCTTCCCGGACTCTTTTCGCTCAGATGTGTTCTTGTATAATGACTGTGAAGTCATTGAAGCATCAGACCTCAAGAAGTATCTTCCAACGTTCTTCACAGGTTGTAGCAGCGTACTCCAGGTGGTAACTAAGCAGGCCCTACCTGATAACGCTTACTTCACATGTGTCTGGAAGGAAGAGGGCTATCAGCCATGTAGTCCCACCTTTTCTCGGCGAAAGCTTCTGATAAAGGTTTCATGTCTTCCCCTGGTGGAGGAAGAAGCCTCGGGTGATGCATCAGAGGGTGTCCAAGCTGGACCACCGGTGCTGGTACTGGAAGAGAATGAAAAGCTTTTTGCTAGTGACGATGAGGTCTACTTTGAGGTAGAGGTGCGTGGAGAACGTAATGTTGAGAAGTGCTACTTTCGTGCGGTTGACATTGGGAAAGTGTTTGAGAACCCAAACATTCGCAGAGCAGTTACCAGGCCTGATGGTTCCTTTGAGAAAGGATTCGATTACGAAACGTTCAAGATTGCTGAAAGGAACCGGGTGGAACTGTATCTGACCTACAACGGTATGATCCACTTCATACACACATGTAGGTCAAAGCACGCCCGAAAGTTCATTCGATGGGCCTCCGAGATTATTTTCGCGGCTCATATGGGAACACAAGAGCAACGAATCAAAGTTGGAAGTCGGATGCTAGGTGTACCGGCCGACGTGGTAGAGCAGTTTGCCGGCAAGGTAGCGGTAGGTGGAATGACAGGGCTCTATCTGTATCTCATTGCTCCTGTGTCGGAGTTAAGAAATGCATGGGATATCCCAATGGATATACCTGACAGCTGGTTCGTCTGTAAGTTTGGCCGGTCTCTCAACCTGAAGAAGCGAACTGAGACTCACCGCTCCGAGTTTGCAAAGCTAGGCAAACGAAAGAAGGTCAACGGCGATGACAAGGATCTTGTACTCCTACAGTATGTGGCTATGGATCCCAGAAATGTCTCGGCAGCAGAGACGGAGTTCAAGCATGAGTTTGCCGAGAATCGACTTGACTTCAAGAACATGACGGAGATTTTCACATTCTCTTCTGCAGACTTGGTGAAGGTGGAGCGTAGCTTACTCAAGCTCAAGGTAAAGTATGGTGGTTGGGTCCAAGAAATGGAAGAGGAACTCAAGGAGGAAAGGGCTAAGGTGCGCAGATTGAATGACATCATCGCAGCGAAGGATGTAACGATCAGTGAGCTGCAGAAGCACTATGAGCTAAACTTGAAACAGCATGACCTTAACAGCAAACAGCATGAGATGTTGTATCATCTGGTTATGGGAAACAAGACGACTGCACAAGGCGAGGCCTAGCCAAGTCTATCATAAAATTTAATCTTTAATTGCATGTTGCCTATCCTTCTTCTGGCCCAACACATTCGCAATACATCCGAGTGAGCCGTTCAGTCTTAGGGGACAAGTCCAGCCGAATGTATGTTTTCTCAAATAGCAACTTACACACACAATCACAATAGGCATTCTTCCTAATAGCGTCTGTCAGGTATCTGGTAAAGATCTCGCGGGCTTCCACGTAGTCAATCATCGTGCTTACCATCTGTACAAGAAGTAGAGTGAGCTCGCCTTGTAGGGACGATGGATCCTTCACCTTCTGATCTGTACTATAAATGAGACTTTCTAGAGCTTGGAGTAAGAAGAGAATGTCCCGTCGGTAGTATAATGAATGTTCTGGTACACGATCCAACCAGCTATGGATAAGTCGTTGACTGGGAGACCTGGTGATGAGCCTACCAATGGTGCGCTTCGATTGAGAGAGGTGGTCGGCCCCAGCAGCGATGAAACAACGGGATAGGAAGCCGCAGTAGTAGTAGACGCCAGGAAAGACTTCATCTGGATCTCTGGAGATTGCCAGGATACCATCAAAGAGCTCATCCCACGTGAGACGGTTTGCCAAGTAGTCAAAGGGCTCAGTTCCTCCTTGTTCGTCAGATACTAGCGACCGGGCCCTGAGCTCCTCTACAGATACCTTGTACAACTCCAGCGCCGAGCAGGGGGAAGTTGATGTTAGGCAAGATTCAATGAGAACTTGATAGTATCCTTCTGCAATCTGCTCGTTGTGTTCTGACAATAAAGCTTGAAGTACATGCTCATACAAACTATCATCATTTCGAAGTATTTGCTTTAGAGACAACGCCAGAGCAGTAGATCTATGTGAAGCAAGATCATGTACCGCACTTCCAGCAGAAGGTTCAGTCTCCTCATCTGCACTACCAGCCGGCACAGCCTCGCCGGTCATCACTCTTCTTCCCGAGGCGGAAGTGAACTCTGAAGCTCAAGCAGTAGTCGGGCAACAGCCAGATCTGTTTCCTGCAACTGCTTTCGTAAGTTGTCCCGCCTCCTCTGTCTGCGCTGTCGCTGGTGCTCTCTAAGCGCTTGCCTTTCCTTGGCTGCTTGCTGTTCCACCAAGATCAAGTCCAGCTCATCCAGTAACAGTGTCGCCGTAGATGGCTTTGAAGCCATTTTTTATGGTGCGAACCTTACTGAAGATTCAATAATGATCTGACTCAACAACAGCCGCTGAGAAGCAATGGCAATAAGTGTTTACGGTAACAGGTGGACAACGATGGTGGCAGAAGGGCCGCTTAGATCTAAGGTTTGACAGCAAGCGAAGCGGGATTGTCACGAGGATGTCTGCAGGAGGATAGCTGGAACTCGCATGTGACAGAGCGATCTAGAGGGTCCAGCCTGGTCCTATTTGTAAATGTTAGGCTTGTGAAGGAGGTGGCCATGGCGCTGGAGCTAGATAGTCGGTAAAGGATACATCTTAGTTCCTGGAGGATAGCTGAAATTCGAGTTTGACAGCGATCTAGACGGTCCAGTCTGGCCGTAATAGTAAATGTTAGAGTTGTCGACGGGCTGGCCATGGCGCTGGAGCCAGATAGTCGGTAAAGGATACATCTTAGCCTGGAGGATAGCTGAAATTCGAGTTTGACAGCGATCTAGAGGGTCCAGCCTGGCCCTAATAGTAAATGTTAGACTTGTAGAGGAGCTGGCCATGGCGCTGGAGCTAGATAGTCGGTAAAGGATACATCTTAGTTCCTGGAGGATAACTGAAATTCCAGTTTGACAGGGATCTAGACGGTCCACTCTGGCCCTAATAGTAAATGTTAGACTTATAGACGCGCTGGCCATGGCGCTGGAGCTAGATAGTCGGTAAAAGAAGTTTCTTAGTTCCTGGAGGATAGCTGAAATTCCAGTTTGACAGCGATCTAGACGGTCCACTCTGCCCTAATAGTAAATGTTAGACTTGTAGGGGAGCTGGCCATGGCGCTGGAGCTAGATAGTCGGTAAAGGAAATATTCCAGTTCCTGGAGGAAAGCTGAAGTTCGAGTTTGACAGCGATCTAGACGGTCCACTCTGGCCCTAATAGTAAATGTTAGACTTGTAGAGGAGCTGGCCATGGCGCTGGAGCTAGATAGTCGGTAAAGGATTTATCGTAGTTCCTGGAGGATAACTGGATTCTGAGTTTGACAGCGATCTAGACGGTCCACTCTGGCCCTAATAGTAAATGTTAGACTTGTAAGAGGAGGTGGCCATGGCGCTGGAGCTAGATAGTCGGTAAAGGATATAGCTTAGGTCCTGGAGGGTAACTGGATTCTGAGTTTGACAGCGATCTGGAGGGTCCAGCCTGGCCCTAATAGTAAATGTTAGACTTGTAGAGGAGCTGGCCATGGCGCTGGAGCCATATAGTCGGTAAAGGAAATATTCTAGTTCCTGGAGGATAGCTGAAATTCCAGTTTGACAGTGACCTAGACGGTCCAGCCTGGCGCTAATAGTAAATGTTAGACTTCTGAAGGCTGTGGCCATGGCGCTGGAGCTAGATAGTCGGTAAAGGATACATCTTAGTTCCTGGAGGATAACTGGATTCTGAGTTTGACAGCGATTTGGAGGGTCCAGCCTGGCCCTAATAGTAAATGTTAGAGTTGTCGACGAGCTGGCCATGGCGCTGAAGCTAGATAGTCGGTAAAGGATTCATCTTAGTTCCTGGAGGATGGCTGAGATTCCAGTTTGACATCGATCTTGAGGGTCCGTCTTGGCCGTAATAGTAAATGTTAGAGTTGTCGACGAGCTGGCCATGGCGCTCGAGCCTGATAGTCGGTGAGGACAACTATACTGACCTAGGCACTAATTGTATCATAGGGTTCGCTCAGTTTGACAGAAAGTTCGACCTGACTCTGATGTAAATGACCCTAAAGCGATTGTATTATACTTTTTAAGGGGAGCCTGATGGATCTATTGTAGAGGTCGGCGGTCAGTGATCCCTCCTCCAGGCAATGAAGTACTCGCAGCGATAGGACAGATAGGTCTTTCCGTTTGGATCCATCAATCTCTGCTATCACCTTAGCTCTATATGAAGTCACGAATTCTGAGTCATTATACTGTGGGTGGAAGGGAGTTAAGATAAGCATCAGATAGAAAGTTGTGCTTGATCTTTGGGCTAGGCTGGTGGTTAGCAATCTCTTAAGTCCGTCTTCTAGATTCAGGTGGTAGGCAGGTCTGGTCTCTAGAGCTTCTACTAGTCTTGTTAAGGGGAGCTTGTTGTGTAGGACATAGAAGTAGCGATCACACAGATCTAAGTCCTCGGTCTCTAACACAATGTCCAAGACTCGCAGGAGATCCTGAGGTTGCAAACGAAACTTTAAAACTCCGTAACGAAGAATGTTGTCAGCCTCTACTTGGTTATCCACGTGCGCGGATCTCAAGGCAGCCATAAAGTCAGCCAGCAAGTCTGAGGGGAAGATAACCTCATCGGATCCTTTACGCTGTTCAATCCAGCGAGAGATCAGCCTGATCAGAATGGGCTCTTCAATGATCGTCTTTTGGAGACGATCCCGTTCTTCTGCAAGAGCTCTGAGCTTGTCTTCCCACTGCATAGAGTACACCTCCTCCAGTGTCATCAGGTGCTGCTCAGCCCGCAACATCTCAGCAGCCTTCTTGCTTTGCTGCTCTCTAATGAACGTGGCTGGGTCAGTGGCCCCTTGCGCTTGCATCTCTTGCCAGATCCGCAGATGATGATTACATAGCTTCTTACTCCTCGGACGACTTTCACAGCCCTCAAACCAGGTGCACCTCCGTTTACCACCGTGTAACTCACACAATCTACCGCTGCGAGGCTTCTTACTACAACCAGCTTGAGCACAACATACATCAGAATGCTTTGCACACCTACCGTTGCGTTGTGCAAACTTCTTACAGTCCTTCTCTTTGAATGAGTAGTAGTTACATCTCAATCGAGTCCGACTCCTCTGCAGAGAAGTCACCTGCTTAGCCGGTTCTTGCTTGACTCCCTCTTGCTTGATTCCCTCTTGCTTGACAGCAGCTTCCAACTGGTCTACTTTCAGCTCCATAAGAATGAAAATCTGAGGTTTGTGCCAAGTAGGTGAACGGGGCATCTGCGCAGACGTTGGTTCAGTTTGGAAGGTCGTATTCTGACTGATTGACGCGACATCCACTTTCTATCTGCGCACCTCACAAGAGAGTCCAGCTAAACTAGGAACTCAGCCAAGTAAGATACTAATGGAGTGATCGCTGTCAAAACTGGGATTCCAGCTATCCTCCAGGAACAAAGATATATACTTTACCGACTATCTAGCTCCAGCGCCATGGCCAGCTCCCCTACAAGTCTAGCATTTACTATTAGGGCCAGAGTGGACCGTCTAGATCGCTGTCAAACTCGAATTTCAGCTTTCCTCCAGGAACTAGAATATTTCCTTTACGGACTATCTAGCTCCAGCGCCATGGCCAGCTCCCCTACAAGTCTAACATTTACTATTAGGGCCAGAGTGGACCGTCTAGATCGCTGTCAAACTGGATTTCAGCTATCCTCCAGGAACTAAGAAACTTCTTTTACCGACTATCTAGCTCCAGCGCCATGGCCAGCTCGTCTATAAGTCTAACATTTACTATTAGAGCCAGGCTGGACCCTCCAGATCGCTGTCAAACTCGAGTTTCAGCTAACCCCCAGGACCTAGATTATTTCCCTTTACCGACTATCTAGCTCCAGCGCCATGGCCAGCTCCTCTAC
>FLMG01000291.1:0-18631 GCA_900088475.1 Hyphochytrium catenoides
TGGCACGGCAACGTTAGGGTTGCATGTCGCGTGGCCCTGAACTTCGTTGAACAGGGAAGCAATCACCAGGTGCAGGAGCACGGGTAGGAGACCAGATTGCATACAACGCATAATGCTCTAGAGAGTTGCAGGTGCTTGCTTCACTAGTGCAAGGAAACCTTCAAAGAAGTGCTTCTTCGCCCTTCGTTGTCCCAACAACTATAAATGTGACTGCTCAGGTTTCTTGGCTGGAAAGCGATATTGCTCAGTCTTTAGAAATGGCGGTATGAGGCTTTGTCCAAGTTGCTTGAGGGTATGAGCGCTTGGCGACTCTGATGCGAAATGATTAATGACTAAATGTTTACTTGAGTTCCTTGGGAAGAGTCAAAGTCGGTGATCATGGCCAACGCGGAGAGACACGACGAGATCGCTGTCTAGAACCTCAATTTTTGTAGCGGAGAGCGCACCCTAGCCTAGCCTTCTTCTTTCTCCTGGGGTGGGAAGGAGAGTCGTGGTGATGATATGGTTGGTGGAGACGTGAAGAAGACATGACAAGACAAAGAAGCGTTGGACTACGTCCTCAGAGAAGAAGGAATTTCTCGATCCACCTCCATCGCCATCCCAGCAACTGACCCGTATGTCTCTGAATGCCTGGTCCAAACTTTCAAGCAGATCGGAGCACCAAACACGTGAACCACTCAGAAGAAAAGAAAGAAAGACGTCAGAGAAAAAAAGAAGAGAGCAGCAACGAGCCTGTCAACAATCTGTTCCCTTGAGGTCATATGTTGGAGGAGCCTCAGCTCTGATTGTTGAATAGCGTTCTTAGTATGCCTATTCCCTCCTCCTCCTACCTCTTCTCATCACCCACTGCTTGGTATGTACATCCAGGACATAAGAGAACCAGCCCGCTGCAGGAACATAGCTGGTGCTGCTGAGTTACTAGGATCCCGGTCGCCAGTCAACAATCTGCATGTGAGAACCATCATCAGATAATTGAAGCCTGGACTGACTTCTTCTTCTCTCTCCTGGCCGCTTCAGCACTTGTGGTCGGTCCCAGCAGTCGTCCACCCTCCTATCATATCTATGGGCCTTGCCCCTTGGTGGCTGTTCAATAATCTGCGTGGTGGACGGAGCTGCCAGGGTTTTCGAGACGGTCCAGAGCGGAGGTTGGCCTGTCAACAATCTGAGGGCAAGATCCAAGAACCATCATACCATCATGTATACAGTAGATAAGAGGCCGTTATTATTCAGGATAAAGGGCTCTAACTATATGATATGTGGAATATGTCTTTGTTTATACACAATCCAGTCTATGAGGAGACAGATTGGTTGAATTGAGCCGAGCCCACTTTGAGTCTGACGTTGGCCGCCCCCTCCTTCTTCCTTTCTTCTTCTTTCTCCTCATGCTCCGCCGGGTGCTTCTTCTAGTCTGAGCGAGGAAGGAGGAGGCCCCGCTTTCAAGTATCAGCTCCTCATAGATAATAATGTTGCTGGTCGCAGCTACTAAGGAAAAGTAGTAACCCACATCCATACTGGCGACGAAATAATAGAAGAGTACAAGTAGGTGGAGATACTTCGTCAACAAGAAGAGCGGACCAAAGAAAAGGACAACACTTAACTACTTACTTCCCTCCTATCTCTAACCTGCTACCTATCGTGCCTCTGCCTGATCCGCCTCCTTGGATTCATCCTCTTCAAGAATAGACATTCCTTCATGATAGGTCTTTTACTATAGAAAGAGAAACTGCAAATCACCTTCTTCAGTTAGCTCCATATTGTTGAATCCTGGATTTTGTCCCTCCACTCATTCTCAGCCAGTCTCCATTATTCTCAGATAACCATCGTCCAGGCATATCTAAGCAATCAATAGTCCGTCTGATGAGCAACAAGTGCAACCAGTCGTGTCACACTTAGTTTTTTAGGGGTCAGATGCTGATGATGATGGTTCTATGGACTGTTAACAAGTTACTTACTATGACGTTAGGAGCAGTAGCCACACTTATCGTCGCAGATGTTCTCTTCGCCCAGACAAGAAAAGCTGGCAATGGGGAGCTTCTCTTATCATCGGGGATGTTCTCTTCGCTAGTTCTATCCTACCTCCTCAGCTCCAGAAAGAGGGAGGAGAGGGTTTGACGAAGTCATCAACTCCTTCAAGTTCTGAGATGTAACTTCAGCTGCAATAGAATCATTCAGCAAAATAAACCTGAGGATGCAGGTACTGTAGTAGAGAGGTAGTTTGGTGCCATAACTTCACTTCTCCAGGCAGTGATCAGCCTCTTCTCACGCTGGTTGCACAACGGACAACAAAATGCTAGTTCGATGTGAGGATAGATGCGGATAGTAGAAGACTAAGTTTGTGCGCTAACTTGCGATACCAAGAAGCCTTTTTCCTCATTTCTCCTGAGAACTAACTTCGCCCGCTATAATTTATGTCCATCAGCTTAACATTTCTTTCCTCTTCACTTTCATGAAAGTGACCAGGCTCCTTTCCCGCAGGTACGCAATGAAGAGAAAGCTAGTCCGATAGCACCACCGGTATAGAAACGCTTTTTTCTTTGCAATCATGACTTTCATCATTCAACTTCTGCATGTACGAACACTAGTACTAGCAAAGTATTTGTATCAAACAGAAGGTGAGTGCTCTCACTCTGGGATGCCTAAGTCTTTGTTGCACAACTGGGCGGAGCACATTTGATGATTTAAATGCAGAGCATTTAGTTAGGAAGAGAGAGAGAGAGATTCACATCGGTAGGTTTATATCTTACCTACTCCTGCCTAGGAACAACCAAGAAAGCATCAACCAGACGTTAATAACCGGGGACCTAATGTGAAGGGCTAGTCAAGCATGCAATAGACGCTGCTAATCGTACAGTCCTCTTCTGACATCTATCGTTGTTAGGCACTCGAAAGACGTGAGGACACTACGTATTCTCGCGCCTCTCACTGTGAACTACGAGAAAAAGAATGTATTCTAACCAGGAAGGGGTGCCAGCAGTCGCCCACACCATAAAAAATAAGCAACCCCTCAGAGCTTCCAAGCATGTTGATAGTAGCTAAGTGCTCCCTCATATGTATACTTCGGAGAATGACGAGGTTTTAGTGTCTTCCATCTCAAGAAGCTTCTGATCTCAAGAAATTACTTCTTCAAAGTAGGGGCGGTTGTGGACATCCATCTATCCATCTATCTATTTATTTATTGCCAGTCCTTGTAGGAGCAGTGATAGTAACGACCCTTGCATCATGTCGTAATAGAGTTGATAGTCGACATTATAATGATCAAGCATCATCATCATGCGGCGGGACCATTCGAGTACAATAACCTCAATCAAATAGAGGACAAATAAACAAGGCACATAAATAACAGCGTCCTCCTTAAAGGTCCGCCGACATCGGCTGCTGAGGTAGGAAGAGAAAGGCAGAAGACCGCGACCAAGACAACAAGAAGGCCATGATCCATAAGTGTCATTATTGTTCAGCATCATCATGGATTAAATAGTGACTATTAGAGTCCGCGTACCTACTAACTCATACAAACCTGCAGCCCCTCCGGAGCTAACAAGGAGGGACGATTGCGTCATTGCCAGACCGAGTTAGTGCCGTTTGCGCTTAGCGCGTCAGTTGCTATTAACCTAGTGTAATAGAGCTAGGATGCGGGCGGCGACAGGGTCTAAAAACGCAATTATTAAAAGTAGGGCGACGAGAGGAGCCATCCGCAGTCCTATTACCAACAAGGACACTATCGCTTTCCATGTGAGAGAGGTCGCGCACCCCAGCATCACCTGCTCACTCCATCGTTCAATGACAGTAGCGGCACAGCTGTTCACCGACCACTGACAACTACTCTAAGACGAGGAGGAGGAAGAAGGAAGGCCTTGTGAAGAAGGCGTTCACCTTGTTGCCTACTTTATCTTTCAATCTAGCGGTACAGCTGTTCACCGACCACTGATAACTCTAGAACGGAGGAGGAAGAAAGAAGGTCTTGTGAAGACTTATGCTGCCTACTCAGTTCTTCCTTCTTTAGTACGGAACCCCTCCTATCACATTCTTGAGCCTAACTATATCCGCCTTTGGTGGATAATTATCAGAGGAAGCTCGAGCGAAGAGCCAACATTACTATCTCTACAACCATTATTGCGACCCTGATGTGATGATCTATAAAGGGAAAGTCGACAGCAACTAGACGCCGCCCTTGGCCCCCACGGGTATACAAGCGGTAGCTTGTGGCATGGACACACAACCGCTTCTGCCGTTCTTTCCTTCTTTGTATGAAGCTGCTTTGGGTTTATAAACAACAGCACCACGATAATAATAAGCTCATGCACATTGTTCTCCGGGTCGACGAACGAGGTGCCATTGACTAACGAGAGAGCGGCACAGCGGGAAGGCTACAGCTTTCTTATACAGCAGAAGAAGATGACGAGCAAATTGCAAGGAAAGGAGATCCAACATTATTTCAGGGCTGAAGAGGGACAAGGTAACAGCTGCACATGAAGTAGACTGAGAGACAGAGAGAGACAGAAAGGAGACAAAAAAAAGAGACACAAAAGAGAGAAATATGGAGGGAGAGGGAAGAATTGGGAAGAATGATGAGGGAAGAAGAGAGAGAGATGGAGAGAGAAGAGAGGCTGGTGTCAAAAACAGCGAGTGCCAGGGAGAAAGAGAAGAGAGAGAGTGCGAGACAGAAAACGGAGAGAAGATGGGAAACAGAAGGAGAGCGAAGAGCAAAAGAAGGGAAGGCAAGAAGTGGGCGAGACAGAACAGGGAGAGATGGGGAAAAAGGGAGAGCGAGAGAATTATGAGGGCAAAGAGGAAAAGAGAGGGGGCCAGTGGACTCAAAAGAGCGAGAGCGAGTGTGAGAGAAAGAAAGAGAGAGAAGAGAGTGTGCGAGACAGAAAGGGGAGAGATGGAGAAAAGAGGGCGAGTGTGGGAGTGATAGCGAGTGTGAAAGTAAGAAGAGAAAGAGAGTTAGAGAGTGGGAGACAGAAGAGAGAGAGACAAGCAGGCGCATTGGTCCGACCCCTGCCTGACCTCCATGTCGTAATTGGCCGGACCCACCTGGAAGTGTATGTTGCTGGCGGCGAGGCGATGCCCCATACATATACCTCCCCGCTAGCGCTAAACAAATAACATTGGGTAGACCTCCCTGATAATATGCCGCCAGTCATGTTTGCTGTGTATCTTGGGGGGACGGAGGATCGGACGGCTAACTGTGATTGATGCACTACCTGCTTCGCCTGGTCTCTCGCTTGCTCTTCGCTCACTATCTCACGCTCTGTCTCTTTTACTCTGTGTATCTCTCTCGAAGCCATCATCTTCTCCTGTCTTCTTCTCCCACAGTTTGCTAGGCAGGAGGTGCGTGTACCCCATCATCAAGCAGCTTTGCTCACCCTTTTAGAGCTACTATTTGCACATTCTTCGTCACCTGCCAAGGTAACGGGCTAGCTATTTCTCTGAGAGATAAGAAGACGGGTTTATCCCATGCCAGCCACCCACTCTTCTATCCATGATAGCTCATACATATATATATATATATCGCTTTGTTCTTCTAAAAGGCTCGACGATGGCCTAGGCCAACTCCTCCAACCTGTTCTCCTGGTCTCCGCAAAACGTTGCCACAATGATAGCTCTGTCACTGTCTTTCCTTTGGGATACCAAAAAGCAGCGCTTCTTTGTTGAGGCATCAACCCTCTTGTCCACAAGGTGTCAGAACCACCTGCCAAAGGAGAGGCCGCGTCAGCAAAAATCCGACGGAGGATCGCTTACCTGCTGCTCTTCCTCGCGACCCTTCTTCTCCTACCTTCAGGAGGTAGAGCTGGTATTTCTAAGCTTGCCTCTTAGTCTTTCCTTTCTCTTCAGTAAAAAGAAGGTTAGTTGTCCACCCAGTCCCAAAGAAGCTCCTTGAAGCTACAGAGAATCACCGTTGACTGGCAACTAGCGACTCCGACCCTTCCACCTAACTTTAGAGCACTCCATTTTCCATCACCTCAACTGGGTTCTGCTGCTGCTGTTGCTTCCCTTGTAGGTCTCATCAACAGACGAGTTTTTCTCTGGCCGTGACGTCTTCCAGAATACTATCCCCGGACTAAGTCCAAGATCGGCGGGCGAGGCGTTCGTCTTGCTAACTTAGACAAAGCTATATCAGGGGCGCTGCTCCCGCTCTTTCGGCAAAACCCACCTACCTCCTTATCGCAAGTGACTTTGGCTGCTCATGCACGAAGCTTTATGCTGAAGCTGTGGTGGGTCGGGCTAACAGAGAGATAAATATTGAGACGCGTCTTCATCACCAGCGCGGGACTCCCTCCCTAGTGTTCCCGTGGGCAGCTTGTATAGCGGTGGAGTTGATAGCCGTGCCACACGCTGAGCTGTTAAAGAGTCTGAAGAATACCTCTTTTTCACCGTCCTGCCCCGCCCAGTGGTATAAAAAAAACCTCACCGGCGGTTCAAGCATCATAAATATCGTCATCGTATCTCTGCACTGCGGATGCTCGTCGGGAAACCTCCATCTGGATCTTAAACTGTCGAGTCGTTAGCATCGTATCAACGCGCTGGGCTGCACCACCATCTCCTACGGTGCTTAGCACGCAGAAGGTCCGCGGGAAGCTGAACGCCTGGCATTGTAGACGAAGAATCATGGCAGGAGAAGGATTGCCAGGAACCGCTTCGCCAAATAGGGCTTGTGCTTATCCCTTTGTTCTTCCAGACTGCGACCGGATGATGGTGGATATTATACCAGGGCCGCTCTTTCTTTCGTGGAAGATTGCCTACGTTACTTTTGGGCTGTTCATGACGCTGGTCGCCATCTACCAGACTGTGAGAGTCATGGACAGGGGCAACAGGCTGCAGAAAGCCGTCTTTCCTTTCCTTTTCATAGCCTCCGGTTCCTTCATCATCCGGGGTGTGGATCCCAATGGCTATGAGGGCAAGTTCCCGTACCTTGTCAGCACCCTAGCTGACGCCCTCTGCGTTTGCTGTCTATACAGTGTATCATACACCATTGGAGTCGTGTGGGCGGGGTTGCTTCGGAGCTTCGGCTCTCATCAAGTCCATACTTCTTTCTGTGGTCGGCTTGCGGTGACTGGCTCCATTGTCCTGACGTGGATCACTGTCCTTTCTGGCAGAATCTTCCTGGCAGTGGACCCAACGTCTCCTAATGAGCCTCTTATTGTCGGAGTTATCAGCTGCGTCCTCTTTGTTCTTGGGTCCGTATCTTTTATCTACCTTATCTATGTTGGAGTGGCCCTAGACAAGAAGTTGCAAGAGAGCGGCCGAATGGTGGGAGATCACAAGATCACTCTTTTGCCTGAAGAAGAAGGGCAAGTAGGGAGAATGGAAGGCTGCGGCCAAGGAGGGCCGTCTGGAGGTAGTTCATCATGCTGTGGATGGTGGAAACGCGCTTCAAAAGTGATTCGCATGTGCGTGTGCTTTGGCGTTGTGGCCGTTGTCACTTCCCTCTATCTCCTGTACGTGATCTACCTCAGCCTGCACAAAGGCGAGAGAGTGAACGACTGGTATAACTACAATGAGTGCATTGCACTGGAAAAGTCTTCATCATGCAGTGCATCTTATATGTTTGATGCCTTTGGCATCTGTGAAATGCTGGTGTCCGTGGTGCTGACTTGGTCCTTCTGGAGGGTGCCCTCACGTCAGCAGACAGCGGAGGTTGGGCCGCAGCGAAAGCCATCCACAGTAAAGGATCTGACTCCGAGCAGTTTGGGTCTGCAAGTTGAAGATTCTCTTCGTAGCACTTTCAGCTCTGTCTTCAGTCGCAACTCTTCCGCGCTGGAGAGTGGGAGTGGACAGAAAGAAGCACGGAGCTCACAGCTTGAAGAAGGAGCTGGCCGTGGCAGAAGATCGCGGTTGTCCTCAGAAGAGGACGATGAAGGGGAGGAGGAAGGCTCCTTTCGTGACGATGACGATGACGAAAGCTATGGGCTTCATACCTATAGACAAATCTCGGTGCTGCCTCGGCCTCCTCTTGCCGCCCAAAGGTCACCGACCACTACGAGGCATTTCAGCGATACTGGTAGCAGCTACTATCTTGATGGTGCAATCCTCGAGGATAGCAACAGCAGCAGCACAAGCAGTGGGCTCACTGCAACCACAAACGGACCCCCTACTAGCAAATACCGAAGACCTCTCCAGCCAACTCTGAAAGTGATACTCTGACGGTGTCGGTGCTCCTGCTCTTGTTTGAAAAATGAAGGCGTAGAAGGAGGAGACGGAGGGAGCAAATGCAAGCGGCACCACGTCCTGGTGATTGACGTGATGCCCACACTATTATAAGGGGTCCCCGCTCTTTCTCTTCTTTCTACTATCTCATGCCCATGGGAACCCAATGTCACTGCCTTATTTATGAACGACTTAGCGTTATAACGAGCTCTCTAAATGATCTGCTAACTAAACGCCAATTATCTTGCCTCGTCTTATCAACTCTTAGCACAAAGAGAGGTTCTCTCTGGCTCCTCTTCTCTCTTCTTTCCAACTAGTATTTGTTGTCGTTCCATTAAGAGAGGAGATTGCCAGACTGACGGTTCAATCCTTCTAACTGTGGGAGCATTAGTAGTGCCAAAGGCACATAATCAAAGTCCTCGAGAAAGGTCAAGAAGTTTAGAGAAGGAGCATGTGTGCGAGGGTTTGTCAAACATTACTCAGGTGGCACCCAAGCACAGTTACCTTCACCACTTTCCCTTGCTTTTCATCCGTACTACCTCCTCCGCCGTCTCAAAGCTGCTGCTCCTCTGTTTGAATCTAGCAGTTCTTGCTAAGCCTTCATTCGACCCCTGGGTGGTCTGACTTCATCTAGCTACCTCCACTCCTCTTCATCATCTCCTCACTAGGCCGACAGCGTCCTCTAAAGATATTATAGAGAGTCTTTGTAGCTACCACCTTCTTCTACCAGGTACCTTGCTATGCTGCTGCTACTACTGCTACTGCTATTGTTGCTGCTGCTGCTGCTGCTGCTGCTGCTGCTGCTGCTACTACTGCTGCTACTACTGCTGGTGCTGCTGCTGGTGCTGCTGCTGCTGCTGCTGTTTTTTTGGCCTCTACTCGGCTGCCAACTCAAACTCTTTCTCTCCCTGCAGGCGGCTCCCCAAGTCCCGAACTTCAATCAGGTCTCTGTTTGATAATCATATCATCACATGAAGTAATCACTCCAGCTCTCTGTTTGATAATCATTTCACCACATCATGCTTTCCATGCATTGCCCATCCGACTCGAGGAAGGTATGAAAGGGAAAGAAAGCATCAGAATTGCGCGCGCCTCAACTGCAACTTGCCGCGCATCGAACAACACACCACCGTCAAGGACACCTGGGACAAGAAGAAGGAAAGAGCGTGGCTGAGAATAGGAGAGAGAAGAGGAGGGACGAAAGAGCGGGTGCTGTGAGTCTACTCATCATCCACGCAGAGTCCCTTGCTTCCTTTCGAATCACTCCTTGCCTGTTGCACAAGCCGAAGCCACGCTTGACCTTGCCCTCCTTCATTTCTTGGATTGCCACGCATTTCAGTTCTCACTGAGAGTTTCCATTGGTTGCCTTCACGGTCCGCGCTAGTTTTGAGTTTGGAAGTCCTTGGCAGGACAAAGCCTAGTCAGTGCATCCATGAGAAGCGCCTTCGCCTTATCGAGCTCTATATTCCAAAGGCCATGCTCCTCTCCGACTAGAAGAAGTTCACTCTACTGGAGGTGAGAGAAAGATGCTCATCACACATACAGCCTACCGCGCTACTCTCATGATACCTGTCCATTTGTGGAGGAGTTGCCCTTAAGGGGCCATCTTCGATAGTTCTCTCTCTCTCTCTCTCTCTCTATCTCTATCTCTCTCTCTCTCTCTCTCTCTCTCTCTTTCTTTCTTTCTACATATCTATCTATCTGTCCCTCTCTCCCCATCTCTGTCTCTCTCCCCCTCTGTATGTCTCTCTCGCATTCGCTGTCTCTCTCTTCGTCTCTCTGCCTCTCTCCCCCTCTCTCTCTTCCTGCCTCTGTCTCTCATCTTCTCTCACTCTCAGTGGCTCTTCGTTCTCTCTCTCCTTCTTCGATGTATCGCTTCTCTTCTGCTTATTCAGGTTCTCCGTTTCTCGATGCCTGGTTTAAGTTCTACGCGCTAATCTGGTGCAGGAAAGAATAATTAGCCACTGACATGCAGCGTGTGGTTGAGTTAAACCTCTATCGTTCTCTGATCTTTGTTTCATTGCGGAGAGTCATCTCGTCCGCCATTTGACCTTCGCTGGTGCAGTCTTCCTCGGCGATTCTCTCAAGCGTCTCGCACTGTTCCTGCTTTTGTGATGATTGTGGAGGTTGGGCCTCGCGATGGTCTCCAGAATGAGTCTCGAGTTATTAGCGTTGAGGTAAGACACTGGCGGGTCATGCCGCTCTCTCCGCAAGTCTTACGCTATGTATATTGCCAAGTCCGCTATAGTCTTCCAACATTTAGCTTCTATCTGTCTTTC
The DNA here is from genome assembly GCA_900088475.1 of Hyphochytrium catenoides. Classification (NCBI taxonomy): domain Eukaryota; class Hyphochytriomycetes; order Hyphochytriales; family Hyphochytriaceae; genus Hyphochytrium; species Hyphochytrium catenoides. The sequence continues at coordinate 10,428 of FLMG01000291.1, forward strand.
TCTCTTCTCATTCGGGAGCCGACCAGTTCAACCCTATGCCTTGTCACTTTACCACGGCCGATACCTCGACACCTTTGCTTTAGGGCAAAAATTAGGGAACTTTCTCACAGTCCTTGCGTTATGCTTCTCTCTTGCGCTCGGTCTTTGCCGATCTCATGTGAAGACCAAAGTGGATCTCATTGACAGGCTGTCAGCTTCTGGACTAAAGGCCATTGAAGCTGGCTCTTTCGTCTCCAAGGCATGGGTCCCACAGGTCTGAACGCCCTGTGAAGGGCTTTCTTCAGATTGTAACCTTCTTTGGGTGCTGACCGGCATGTGATTTGCTATTTCTGTTCTGATCAGATGGCGGATAGCGATGTTGTCCTTCAGAAGATCAAGAAGTATGAGGGCGTCTCCTACCCAGTGCTCACACCTAACATGAAGGTAACGACGGTAGCAAGAGTGCCACTAATAGGAGACCTGTAACCTTACGTTTCCCGTCGTTCAATGTATCTCGTCACTGACCTTTTCGCCATTCCTCCCTTAATACGACCGGTTTTGTCTCGAAGGGTTTTGAGGCAGCTCTTGGAGCAGGCGCGCGTGAAGTTGCCATCTTCGGGGCCGCATCTGAGAGCTTCAGCAGGCGGAACATTAACTGCAGTATAGAAGAAAGTATCGCCCGTTTCCAGCCTGTCATTGACGCCGCGAAAAGTAAAGGAGTGGCTGTAAGAGGGTAAGACCCAAGTGATCATCCGCAGCTGACCAGCACGCGAAAGTTTTATGTTTACCAAAGAGTTGGAAGAACCTGTACTTCGATAAGGAAGACGGCCAGTGGAATAGAGCTGACTTCTCTGTTTATGAGGGCCCATTCGTCCTTTACCACTTTCTTAAGGGTGCCCCGTCTGTTGTCAATCTTCTTATTGTCCAGTCTGCTGACACTAAGCTGTTGCCATTCATCCGTCTTCTGGCCCGTCTCGCCTGTTACCTTGCAGGTATGTTTCTTGTGTCCTGGGCTGTCCTTACGAGGGCGATATTGAACCTGAGAAAGTAGCGGAGGTCGCGGAGCGCCTGTTCCGCTTGGGCTGTTATGAAATCTCTTTGGGTGACACCATTGGCATAGGAACGCCTGGTCAGCATTGCATTCCTTCAAGTCTTGTCTTCGTTCTTCGGCTGTTGTTCTCCTATCTCTCTCCTTGGCTTTAACTGACCATCGATGCAAGGCCCTCGTTGTCCCTCTCTGTTCCGCATCTGAATGCTGGCTCGCTACGTTCGTCCTGCTTTCTCAACGTAACCCTTCATTTAGTGTGACTACCCTTCTTCCATTATAATGCATTTTGAGTTCTCGGGCCTGGCAGCATCGCTCCCGTGCGACCTCTTACCTAGATACCCCCGTATGGTCGTCAGAGTCCACCAAGAAGATGTTAGACGCCGTTCAGCAAGTTGTACCTACCGAAAGTTTAGCAGTGCACTTCCATGACACCTATGGCCGTGCCCTCTCCAACCTTATGGTTGCTTTGGAGAGCGGTATGGTTCTTTTCCATCATTCTTCCTAAACTCTTCAAGCTCATCTATCTTTTTCTCCGGCTCCAGTCAAGTCTTCTGATATCTGTTATTCGCGGCATCGTCCCGGTTCTCTCTCTTTCGCTCATCAACGCTTGTGCTTCCTTTTAGGCGTGGCCGTTGTGGACAGCGCTGTTGCTGGATTGGGTGGCTGCCCCTACGCTAAAGGTGCATCTGGAAATGTAGCTACGGAGAAGGTGCTGAAAATGCTGCAGGAACTGGGAATCGAGACTGGAGGTAGGACACTTAATTCAGGCAGCAGCTCTGGTAGTAACGGCGCCAGGGGACTGACCTAGCGACGGCGGGAAGAGAAACTTACATAGGCAGGAAATAGCGTAGGAAGAGGAAAGTTCTTGCCGCCTTTTCCTCTATTGTCAATTCACTTCCAAAAGCTCCTACTTACTGACCTCTATCCCCTTCTTGCGCCTATGCAGTAAATTTGAACTCTATTTTAGAGACGGCTGCCTTCATAAGGGAAGCCATTGCTAAAGCGCCAGTCAATGAAAATGCAAAACCGCGGGGCAAGTCAAATCTCTAACCAAGCAACTGCCTTCATGTGCGGTAGAAGACGAGACTGTGGACTAGAAAGGTTATTTAGGAGACAACTATAGTCCCAAGCTACAGCTTGGCGTGGTACTAGCTAATATTATGAAGGATTTTGGCATCGTCTACGAAATCTTTTAGCTCATTTGAATGGGCTGCTGTACCACCATATACCGCGCCCGTACTCCTCGTCCTCGTCCATCTCCATTTTGGCTTCCTGATATATAGACAGGACAGTCAAGACAATAGCTAAATATCTGTGGCTTGCTAGCCATCATGATAGTCCTGCGCTCTTCAAAAACCCTTCCTGATTTGGCTAGAGCAGTGCCAACGAGAGAAGTTCCCAAACCCCACTAAGAGGCACTCGGGGTCTGCTCTCTCTCTTGCTGGGCACGGTTGATGTTCCTATTGATCCAAGCAGTGCTGATGAGGATGATTCCCATGAGCAGACCATACATTTGGGAGGTGAGGTACGTCCACTCCCAACCACTTCCGGAGAGAAAGGGCCGGCCGCTGTCACCGCCTCTGCACACGTTGGAGGTGCCATTGCAGGCGAAGGACACCTACAGCATGAAGCCAGAAAGTACGCAAGCTATAAATATTCAGCCTCGTACAAATCTGCGAATGTCTTAAAAAGAAACTCCGAAGAAAAGGAGCACCAGACAGGACAAGTGCAACACCTTAACGATGAAGACGTAAGAATAGCACAGCGTCAGCATAAATAGTAGAGATTCTCGAAGCGTCCAAGATAACGTGAACTCAGGATTCTCGAGGTCATGCTCGCCGAATTGAAAGAGGGCAGTAGACCCGTCGATACGTACCGTAGCGTTTGCGTAGTTGAATAACACAGGGAAGTGTTGAAGGAAGGCACTACCCAGGGTTATAGTTGTCACGCCCTCGCGTCCTCCTTCCCGACTGTCAATCAGCCAGTCCGGCTCAGGATGGAATAGGAAAGAGCAGGACTCATCTCTGCAGGTTACGTAGTGCTCGCCGTCTAGCTCAAAGGTTATATTCGGTGCCACAGAAAGACGAAGCACAGGAAACTCTTTTCTGCGACAGTTGGTACAGACATAACCCATGGAGGCTCGCCTGTCGAGACAACAAGGCCTGGGTTAGGAAGGAGACTCGACGGTAATGAAGTTTCCGTCTTAGGATCCAGCCATTTTCTCTTACCTGCACTTGACGCCAACGATTGCACAAATATCGCTGAGAAGCGCCTCGTAGAGGAAAGAAGGTAGGCGAATTCCAGGGGTGGCGCTGTCAATGATGGCCATGCAGTCCTGGCAAAGAGTGATATTTGAGGCGATCTGAAGCCCTGTAATCTTCACCTTCCACTGCTCGTAAAAAAGGCCATCGCGAACGACTGATGCCGAGTGAAATGTCACATTAGGACCAAGAAGGTCAGCGTCATAGCCACCAACCATCAGCCTCGACCTGAAATACGTTTGAGGTCGCGGAAACGTCAACAGCAGAGGAACAATGAGAAAAGAGGGATGTGCTTGAAGTGGCCCTGAGGCTAGGGAGGTGAGTATGAAGAGTATAAAGAGGCACATCTAAGGCTAAGTAACTGCAGAACCAGTGGCCTCCAGGTGTTAGAGTGTCATCACTTCTATCAATATGTCTCTAGTCGTTTTCTACCATGCCCAGTATCTCCCTCTAGCCTTCTCTCCTTGCCCATTGGCCGCGCGAAAAGACTTAGCAGTGGACGTTAAACGACCCAAGGAGTTTGAACCTCCGTTAAGTGGTTGGTCTGTACTAAGTACAAAGCGCTGTCACGGTACCTGGTTCGGTCCTCGGGTTTCCATCTCCTCGCTTTGTCCCCATCGGGATTCAGATAGATGAAGAACAGCTTAGGAAGCTCAGGATGCTCATTAAAAATCAACTTTGACAAAGAAGGAACCGTGATCTACGTAAAAATAGGAGAGGAGTCAAACGGAAAGCATAGCCTCAGTCGCGCCGACAGTACGTGAAGTCATAGCGCAGCAGAGAAAGGAAGAAAGTCCTGGCGACTTGGCGCCGATCACAAGGGTCTAAAGCTTGCCTAATCACCTTGGCGCCTCCAGTCATACCAAGGCCCAGTACCCCGTCAAAGTCCACAATGCCAAGGCCGGCTGTCTCATTCTTGACTTCTCCCAGAGCCAGCTGGTCAGCCAGATAGAGAAGAGGATATTCAATGAGTTAAAGAAAGGGAGGAGTCGAATGGGGTATGAAGGGGAAACTACGGACTAGAAGGCCTAGCCCATAACTCAGAGACAGAAGACCGGAACATGACCGGGCATCTTAGAGGGTGCCGATGAAAATACACAGACCAAACTAAGGTCGATCACGATGGAAGGGTGGCTTAAGCCTCCGAGCTGTGAGATATGAGTGTACCTGGGAAGCCTGGAGCGCTGCCGGCGAGGCTTCTATGCTGATTGAATCGTAAGAAATGGAGCCAGACACACGGCCATACCCACTACAAAGCTCAAATCTCTTCTTCGTCGGTTGCCAGCTGGGAGAACGAAGCGTCAAAAGAAGGGGACGGACCTAGGAGCGCCTCCACCAGAGATAGGCTTTAAAAGGGTAGGCTTTAGCATAATCCGGCCAAAAGCGGCCATAGGTGCAGCAAGAAAAGTGCACGGTCTAGCAGACCTTGAGGCGCATAAGGCTGCTGATTGAGGCTGAAAGAGAGGAAGAGCGACAGAAGATGCAGGGAAAGGAAGAGCATGAGAGGTGTTACGTTTGTGACTTGGAGCCGTTGAATTTCGAGGTCCCAGACGGGCAGCTGGTACAGTCCGCAGCCTGCACCCAGACGTCCGACGAGCCAGTAGCCACGACGAAGGTGAAAGGTAGAGGTGGCGTCCCCAGAGAGATTGTGGCCGTTGGATAAAGTCGGCGGCGATAAAGGAGCGGGATTGTGAAAGGCACTGGTCGGGCTGATCAGAATGGGGGAGCGTCCAGCGGATTGAAGGCACAATCCTAGTCAATACACATCGTATAGTGATCCAGAAGAGCAGGATAACTGGTGCCTACCATTGGGGTCATGAACGGTCCTCTTTGAGGAAGCCTCTTGTAGCGGGCCATTCACGAACAGAGAGTTGAAGACCTCTGAAGCCACGGCAACAGATCTATGCCCTAAGGCACCATGAGAACTTGCGAGACGCGAAGTTAGGCAGACTACTCTTGCAAGAGATAAGCAGTGCAAAGACCCCTACCTACTAGTAGCTGCATTGGCGAAGAAGATCAGAATACCAGCGAGGTACACTGGGTTCAGCCCCCTCAGCGCCTCAACTAATCCGTGCATCCTCGGCATGGTTGAGTTGGTAAAATAGAGTCATGCACAACTATTCTATGTACTTAGGATCTCATCATCTTCAAACAGGCTCTAAAGTACCTGTTGCTCAGAGAGCTCTAACGCCGCTCCCTTCCTCGGCAGTGAACTAGCAGGCTAGCCGGCCTAGATAGGTAGAGCACAAGGTACAGAGCTCCGCCCGACGAACCAGCGAACAATCAATGACGAGCCTCGATCTCCGTTATGAAGTCCACACCGCAGCAGATTTCCAGGGCTCGTTGAAGATTCCTCAATTCTCTTACAGAAGATTTACCAAAAGTCAAAAACGTTTTTTTTACCAAAGTAAGTAAAGATCAATAGAGCTTTGTTTCCTCCCTCGAGATAGAGGCAGTGGGTCAAAAACACTGAAATTTACAGGGAACACCACACTTTTATGACAAGCCTTCGGTCAAGTTTGCATGTGAAGAGTCAAGGACCTGGCGTTCTCATGTTTGTTCTGATCTCGCTTTCTCTTCTGAAGCTTTGGGCTTGACTTCTTGCTCTTATTCATGGTTCAGGAAGTGATGGATCCGGCAGCACAAGCTCTGCTGTCATCGCCTAGAGTCCACGGTATGCCCTAAGAGTGACTGGTCATGCGTGTTCAATAGACACATCTGCTTTCATTGAGAAGCCCGTTGAGGTCCTGGCGCCTAACTAGCTCTGGAAGACGAAAGTTCTCCTGCAGGGTCACTGAATCCAAGGAGAGCAGTGCGGGCCAGCATAGAGGTGCTCGCCTTGAGAGATGAGGACTTTGAAGTCCATGAAATAAGATAGAGTCATGCTTTCCCTGAACGGCTCATCGCAAACGGTCGAAGGTTGTGCCTTTTACGGGGACATGTCCGAAGAGGACTGGTGCCGCGCACGCCGTTATTCTTTGGAAGCTTTAGATATTTCAAAGCAGCAGAGAACTTTGAATGCCAAGCAATTAGCGAGCAAGCGTCGGGCCCTTACTGGTGGGCCAGTCAACAGGGACGATGAGAGCCCTCTTACGCTTCAAGAAGACCGTGTAACCCTGGGCATGAGGGCGGACGAAGCTGCTCAGTCGCTTTGTGATGCGTTGCTGCGGATCCTGCCTCCACAGCCTCTCGATGTTTGGGGGGACATCGGGAACCCCGAGCAAGAAGGAGTGGGAGGGGCATCTCTCGCTAAGGAACTAGAACAATTCAAAGTCTTTAAAGACTTTGGAGGAATCACTGCGCTATTTGGGCTCTTAGGACTGCGTACTGCCCAAGAAGCTTCCAGTCATCCATCGAAAAATCGCCCTCTCCTATCTCCTCACGTTCTGGAAGCAATGGCTCTCCCCTTTTGCTCCCTATATCAAAGAAAGGCGTTGAAGTCTACCTTCGCCCTAGAACGTGACCTCATTGAGTCTATCTTTCTCCTTCTTGAGTCTCTATCCGAACACTATGGGCCTGCGGATGAAGGAAGGGATCCTTGTCTTGAACGGGGAGATGAGCTGACTGAAGACGTAAACCTAGACCAAGGCGAGGAGTGGCAACAGCATTTGCCTCTGTTTGCGTTGTGGCTGAATGTGTCCTACGACAGGACCATCTATGATCTTTGCAATTTCTTTGCGGGGAAAGCCTCTTCTTGGTCGTTACTCCTCCGTTGCAGGCTGGGGAAGGTAGTCAGTGGCGCTTTTTCTATACTCTCTGCCGACCGGTGGGTAGAGTTGATGCAGAGGGTTCTGCCCGGGACGTTAGTTAATAAAGAAGGTGGGCTGAGAGTACTTCCAGAGGAGCATCATCGTCTCTTCAACTACGCTGAAGCGACCGAGAGAGAGAGAATTGAAGGCTCAGTGCAGAGAGAGAAACGTAGGAGAATGCTGGAGCTCTGCCCCTGTGTGGACTGGCTTGCCGGAAGAAGACTCAAAGTGGCCCTATCCCACCAGGGAAGAAGCCACATAAGAGACAAGGAAGCGACAGAAAGGCGACCGAAGGACGGGATTCAGTACAGTTTGTTCTTCTGGGGACCAAGTTTAAATCATAGCCTCGCTTCTATAGCATCGCGCTCTCTTGCTGTCCCTGAAGAAGAAGGCATCATCTACAGCCGGCTTATGGATTTGTATACAGCCTTGTTAGGCGACCCGCGCTTCTCCTTAGGTTTGTTCACTTCTGTGGAAGACACGGAGTCGTTGGAGGCGCATGACTTTTGGTTTAGCACGGCAGATGTGCCTGACGCAGACACCTCAGAGCTTATCCTGTTAGAGGGCCTACTCAATGACAGTCTTCTTCACACCGCCCGCCTAACAGAAGAGAGTAAAGACAAGCCGTTGAGAATACGCGGGGAGATCATCTCTGCCTGTGCTCACGTAGAGAAACGTCAGAAAGTCAGATCGGAGGATTTCCGCTCCATTCTGATGGCACTTCTCACCAATGAAGACGTGACTGCGCGGGAGAACAACCTCTGTCTTGTCCTTCTGAAGCTGGAGAAACTGTCTAAATGTCTGATGACAGTCTTAAAGAAACACTTCGGTCGGCTTGAGGAGAGAGAGATCATTAACGGCGGAAAGGGAAGGCTGGAGCGATTGGCCATCTTCTGGGATCGACTTAAACCATGACCGGGCCTTCTCTATCCTTCTGTGCTCCTATCCTGAGCTTGAGGACGGAGCAGAGAGAATGGAAGCGGTTGAGGTTCTCTCTTCCCGTTTCTCCTCTTTTCCTGCTGCTGCTTCTTTTCCTGCCCTTGTCCGTCTCTTTTCCACGACGGAAGAACGAAAGGAGCTGGCTCAGCTTTGCCACAGTTTCCTAAAAAAACAGCTGCGCTGTACTGATAGGACCTTTAGCGCTATGGTGGCTATCACTTCTATTCT
>FLMG01000291.1:38002-54994 GCA_900088475.1 Hyphochytrium catenoides
CTGGAACACTATCGGCAATCATTGGAGAGCTCTGTCCCTGAGCTGTTTGAGCTAGCGGCGTCTTCCGGGAACCTCGGCCTCGTTACCTGGTTAGAAGCAGAGTATTTCCACTTCAGGCCTAACGTGCAGACCGTAGTGACTGCAGTCAGAAGTGGTGATGTGAACGTCGTCCGTTGGCTCTGTCAGCGCGCTGAGTCTTTCTCCAGTGAGGAAGTACTACGGCTCATCTATCAGGCGATTGCATCGGATGGACTCAAGGCTTTGAAGTGGCTGGATGAGCGATATAGGCCTTACCCTCACGGTGACGTGCAGGCGCCTTTACTGACGGCAATTAGAAATGGTGTCTCCGTGGACACCCTGAGGTGGGTCAGTGAGCGCTACGGCCCGCGGGAGCTATTCAAGGATGAGGATGAAGAAGAAGACTTCATGGTAGCGCTTGAATGTGTAGCCGGCGGCGCTAGCTTTCACGTCCTCTCTTGGCTCATTGAGCATGGTCGATACGGTCGTCTTGTGCGCAAGAAGCTGTATGCCATTGTAGAGCTGGGGCTCTCGGTAGGGGAGCCACAGATCGTAGATTGGGCAAGGGAAGCAGCAGGTATATGCTTTCACCGGATGGATCTTGATATCCACGAATGTACGCTGGCGTTCCTCTCACAGGATCCAAATCCTACTAATCCGCTCCCGTACTTGCAGTGGTACCACGAGAGATACCCTCAGCGTGCGCGGGAGTGGGCCACCAATGAGTTGATCTCTTCTGGACTAGAAGACGACAATGTAGAACTCCTTGAGTGGCTGTATAGTCTCCAGGTAATGACAGACGAGGAGTTCTTCTCTAACTTCAGGCCTAGGGAACTATTGCACACCCTCTCATCACCATCGCCAACGGGACCAATGGTGCTGCGCTGGCTGCATCGGGTCCGCCCACAGCTCTTTCAAGGCATTAGACCTTCCAAAGAGGACGTCACTGGCGCTGCTAGCCAGCTTGATAATCAAGAGCTGCTGCAGTGCATGGAGGATATATGGGGAGCAGATGTGATGTCTTTGATTGACATTAGAAAGGCACTGCCATTAGCTGTTAGGCAAGGGTCCTTGCGACCTGTTCGCTATCTACAGCAGCTTATGGACAGCGGACGGATTCCGGCTCCATCATCTCCGACTATTGCTGCTGCTCCCGCTGGGAGCAACGTTGCCGGTGCCGAAGATGCTGGTCATATAGTAGAATCCAGTCAACAAGAAGAAGGAGCGGATGATGCCTGGAAGAAAGAGGCCGTCATCAAAGCCACACAATGTCCAGGCATGCCAGCATTACATTTTTTATGGGAAAGCGGCTACGACATCACTTGCGCAAGCAAAAGAGCTATTTTGCAGGCGATTGAATCCGGCTGCCTAGACACTCCGGCCTTCCTTCTGTCCAAGTCGGCCGCTGTGACAACTGTGGAGATGCTCAACACGGCAAAGCGGAAGAAGCGTTGGGAGGCACTTTATTGGCTGGCCAAAACGGCGTCTCCGGCGGTCTATCAAGGCTGGCTCTCTTCAATTTCTGGTGAGACCTAGGGAATACGAGTACGTGGTGCTGGAAGATGGGCCCTCCTCCAGCAGTTGGGCAGATAGCATCTACTCAAGACGGTCATCCTCTTCGAAAGAACTGTTGGGCAACAATGGACTATTGATCAACCCCAATGAAGGAGCAGCTCGTCGTGGAAGGGGCAATGAGAAGATTACGTGAAAGGTAAAGTCTTCTCTCCATCAAGAAGGTCGGCAGGCACAAATTACTAAGGACAGAGGTTCTCAGAGACGGTTTCCCATGTGGAAGGACGAAGGCAGGTAGAGCGTGCTCCCTTCTCAAACGTCGGACGTATATACTTCGATGTTGAGCCTACTACTGTGGGTCAGGCGCTGATGGTTGGTGGCTAGGGCAACAAAGAAGAGCGGATGAGCTGGTGGCGCATACTACGAGCCCGTACTGTCTCTGACTGTGGGAGGAGCAGTTGAAGGCATCACGAATGACCCAGGTCCTACTAGCTCCTCAAAAACCATTTCCTGGAGGCCTGGTGGTGGTATTAGCCTTCTTTTGTTCGAGTAATGTTGCTACCGAGCGCGGAGGGCCGTAGCGTTAAAGACAGCAGAGTTTTAGGGCCGGGGGAGCTAGCGCGATCTGAGCAGGAGGAGCTAGCGCCATCTGTATCTCTCTTTTTCCCCTTCTCCTCCTTCCAAGATTGAGGTGACAGCCGGTTGATGAGTGAGGAAGGACCACCTCCTATTCTGCCTATGTACATTCTGTCTATGTGTTAGGAATTATGTTAAACCTGCTACTCGTGCTTTCTTATGCCGCCTACAGGAGGAGGCTGCCTTATTATGGTTGGCTCGTCTCCTTTCTCAAATCTTCTTCATCAGGTCAATCAGCCATCTTCCACTATCATGGAGAGGGGCCAGGCGGTCTCCTATCATCTATCTCCACTCCATAGCATTGACAAATAATCGATGCTGACAAACATGCTGCAGCTGACCGATCACTAGGAATGAGAGCCGTCAACTTCACTTGTTTCAGGCAGTTCCGTATCGCCCATTCCTTGAGATTAGAGGGCGCACAGAGTGTCACAAGAAGAACCGCTTCTTCCGAGCGTAGCTTCTTATTACATAGCAAGAAGGGTCAAGAGGGATATGAGTCAGAGGAGAAGCCCTTACTAAGAACAATAGTTCTATCAAGGAAGACACCTCATCAAGAAGAAGAGAAGCTCTTAGAGAACAATCCGCGTTTGTAGGCGCCATTTATATAAATGTATCCTTGGCTCACTTCATCTCATGACAGCTTAGGCCCTGCCTTTGCTTGGTCCTACTACTACCAGGCCCGGGAGAACCTTAGAAATGGACAAAGGATGAAGCAAAGAAGGAGGAGGAAAAGAGAACGACGCTAAAAGGAGACGGTTTGCCGGGCAGGACGACGCGTCGGCGTGACACGATCTCTCCCACAGACACGATGGTAGCGATGATGTCTCCTTCTTCTCCCGCATCCATGTTACCATCGGCATCTGGTCCTGCTCGGGCGCTGACGCCCAGAAGCGTTTTGCGTAGAAGGGTAACACTACGGCTTATAACTTCATTTTATAAATGAAGGCAACATCAGGGAAACCACCTCGGCATCGATGAAGAAGATGTTGGACAGACGGATCTTGCACGATCTCTGTAACAACGCTCCTGATGGCGTAGTGCCTCCTGCAGTGTCCTCTTGACTTCAAGAGCTGGGTGGAGACCAACCAGACAATAGCGGGCTCTCATTCTCGCTGTTGCAGCTTCTGTTCCTTGCCCTATGCTACTGGTCGATTAGGTTCAACAAGGAGATTGTCATAAGATGTTTGGCAATATTACGGTTCAGAACAAACAAGTCCAACATGCTGCGATCCTGTTCTGCCTTGCTTAGAAGTTTATACATCATCACTCTCCACCTAGGAGGAGGTATGTTCCTGTCGATGTGTCACACAAATGGTGCATATGTGCAATCTCCCTGCTCCGGACATCCGTCCACTGGCTCTGTCTTGTCAGCAGGCACCTTACTGCCCTGGCCTATTGCAAGGGCCTTTTGCGCCATTCACCACCTCAGCGTCGTATCGTCGTTGGTGTCATAATCGTTCTCCTACCCTCAACTCCTCGCCTTTTCCGTTCTCCTCCTCTTCAATCAGTTCCCAGCAATGGCAGCAGTTTGGGCAACTTCGGCATTTCAAGGACACACAGGGGAGAAGATTCTTCAACTAAATGGCTCATGGTTATAGCTTTAGCCTGGCAACAAAGAGGAGTGCTTCTAGAAGCTGTCCTTCTTCATAGATATCTCATATACACTGTCACCAACGACCATGTGGCGGATATTGCTGGATATCCTCCCATCGTCGCAACTCCGCCCCCCTTCATGTTGCTCCCACGCTGCTTGTCATCAGTGCCATTAAGCTGGCTCTCTGTAGCTCGAGCAATAGTAGTGGTGGTTCTGCTTGCAAGAGTATTACTGTTCCTATCTCTAATAGTAGGATCTCTTTATCACGTTGATCATCTCACCAGCCAGCAGCAGCGTCGACGGCCATCGGTGCCTGACGACGAAGATGATGATGGCACCACTTCCACTGATGATGTTTGACAGCCGAGCGAACAAGAGCTGCACTACAGAAGAAAGATCATGTAACGACCATGGAGGAGGGTGAAAGGGGACTATGGAGGGCACAGGGTGAAGGAGGAGGAGGAGGAAGGAGGAAGGCACCATCAATCAAACGGGAATTTTTTACCCGTTTTATTCGGCCAAAATCACTTTTCCTGCCCACAGTAAGTCAATGACCGGCTTGGCTTTTTTATTTTATTTATAAATGCAAAGCAAAAAACTAGATAAAAACTCGCCAACTCTTTGATAGAGTTTGTCTATGGTTTTTATACTTTTAGCAAATTATATCCATAGTTTTATATAATAGTAATAAGAACTATGGATATTATAATGCAAGCCAGAGTAGCGACAGCCCAGTGTTTTACACTGTCGAGCAGAGCCTAGATATCAAGGCAAGGAGAAAAAGGCAAATCTAAGAAGCTGTGGGACGGAGCTCCCTTGTCCCACCTTCAAGATCCAAACAAGAGAGAGAGAGAAAGAGATATACAGAAGAAACGAGACAGAGAAGGTGGTCCTGGGAGGGGTAACGTGTAATGTTCAAACGAGGAAGAGTAGTTTCCACCACACCAAATCTTCCTCTCTCCTCCCTCTCTCTCTCTCTCTCTCTCTGTTGCTCTCTCCTCTCTTCTCATGTTCATGTCTCTTTCTCTCTCTCTCGCTTGTTTCGCTCTAAAGGCTCATTCTGTCATCTCTAGGAAGTGCCTTAGCAGTCTATGATTGACCTGGACGCTCTCGTCTCCTGCTGCCGCATCTTCTTCTGGTGGGACGATGAGGGGATTGACGCTGCTACTTATTGGACATCAACGTAAGGCCCACAGAAGAAGGGAGGAGGGACAGCTTCACCACATCATCGCCCATGGGAATGTGGGTCAGAACCTATACAGGAGAGTAGAAGAGGTACAAGAGCAGTGACAAGAAGGAAAAAGAGACTGATATCTTTTAGCAAAGACAGCCAACGGCACAAGAAGAAGACAGGGCACCACCACGGCAGACAACCAAGCGTCAACTATCGAGTGGCCTAGGGTGGACAGCACAGCAAGAGGTGGTGAGAGCATCATCAGCGACGCAGAGTGAGAAGATTGACTCTTGGACCTTGCACAACGAAGATGTGAAGACCGCCAGCTGGCGGTGGAGAGATCTAGCGTATCTTATGGCGGTGCAGCCCTCCATGGCAAGGGACGAGTGCGCTGGCCCTAAGATTCGGACGGTCGGCCTTGATTCTGTTTTTCTTATTCTTGCCCATGCTGGAATATTCAAAGAGGATAGAGTGATGGACGCCCCTGCTCTCGTTCTCTCTCTCTCTCTTTCTCGCTCTCTGCTGTCTCTTTCTCTCTCTCTCTCTCTTGCTCTGTGGCTCCTTCTCTCCTCTCTTCCCCCATCGCCATTGACTTGGACAACTGGAGCGCCATGATGAGAAGGAAGATTGGTATTTTCAGGTCTTTCCTGACAGATTTTTTCCACCTGATACGGAGCTCGCTGCACTGGCATCAAAACCGTTGATTCTAATTCAGAACCCTCTCTTTCTGCTCTCACCTTGTCCTTCTCTCCGTTTGGCTCGCCCGCCATCATTACGGGTGGGAATCAGTTAGGACCTCATCTTATTCTGAAGCTTTGTCAATGGCTTCAAAGCCTTTGAGGCGACCCATGGCACAGCGCTCGTCGGAGTTTTATCCTTTGTGGCCTACCAGCCACATTTCGTCCCATCATCACGTTATGAGAGCGTCACCCCAAGGCAACAAGAGAAAGAGATCAATAGATGATGATAGAGAGCCTGCCCAAAGGGAAGAGGAACAAGATCTGGCACATATATATGTATTGAAGTGCAGAGAGGTTAAACAGGGTAACCGAACAGCAAGAGATGATGAGAGTTTGTGTCTCCTACAATGGACAAATAAACCAGCAGCAGCATGAAGCCACAAGCAATCCAGAAGCCGCAAGGTGAATAAGGCAGGCAGATGAAGAAGGAGAGAGAGGGAAAGAGTGCACGAAGAGAGAAAGAAGATGGTGCGAAAACAGAGGAGGGTAGCTTCTGTCCTTTGGCCATTGAAGGCTCCAAATATTAGAAAAGTAGTGACAGACCACTGACAAGTGACTTCAACAACAAAGACGATGAGGGCAGAACCTCCGAAAGATCGCGCCGGCCATCTCCTGTCATGTCGAATCCCCTAGGTGAGGAGTTAGGAAGAAGGGATAGGGAAGAGATAAGACGGGGGGAGAAAGAGAGATAGAGAAGAGCTGGAAGGAGCAAGATTTGAGAAGGCAGAGTAGTTGACAGCCTCTTCCTTGTTTTGAGATGGACGGCGCTTCTTGGACGGCACTTCTTGCTCGCTCGTTGTCCTTTCCCTCCGACTTTCACAAAGCAACTTTCCCAGTGCCAATCACTTCAGCCTAAGAACCACAAGAAGATCAGGTCCTCGTCCGCCCTTCTTTCAGAACCTCTCTTCCCCACACCTTCAACATCAACATGAAGCTCTCTATCGCTGGACTTGCTGCCGCTCTCTTCGCCGTTGCTGGCGCTGCCGATGTCGCCTCCCCACCTCAGGACAAGATCACCGTGGACCTGGTGACCGTGAACGGCTCTGGATGCCCTCCTGGCTCTACAGCTGTCGCTGTAGCTCCTGACAACACGGCCTTCACCGTCACGTACAGCTCCTACATGGCTTCTGCAGGCTATGGCACTCAGCCCACTGACTCCAGAAAGAACTGCCAGCTGGCAGTCCAGGTGCATGTTCCTCAGGGCTTCACCTACGCCGTTGCTAAGGCTGACTACAGAGGTTTTGCTAACCTTGCTGACGGCGCCAGCGGTTCTCAGCGCGCTTCTTACTACTTCCAGGGCATGTCTGAGACCACCCGCACCACCCATCTCTTCAACGGCCCTATGGAAGACAACTGGCAGGTGACCGACGTAGCCGATGTGGCTGCTATCGTCTACCATCCTTGCGGCGCTAAGAGAAACCTTAACATCAACACTGAGGTTCGGGTGAACAAGGGCACCTCTAACGCTCAGTCCACCAGCTTCATCAACATGGACTCCACTGATGCCTCCATCAGCACTGTCTACCACTTCCACTGGAAGCGCTGTTAAGCTCATCGTCGCTCTCACAATGCAGGCTGTCCCTTACTCAGGCACTCGGTCTTTCTCCAAAGAGTGATATCGTCCAACGAAACGTAGGAGAGGGTCTGATGGCTTACTAGCGATGGTTCATATGAGACAGTAGAGAGAGAGCGCGATAGCCAGAGAGTAAATACCTTTTTCAAATTGATTATAATGAGAATCTTTGTGTCCGCTTTTCTACCTTGACGCCTTGCTTGCTTGGACGATTACCGCCACATTGCGTCAGACGTAAGCTGAAGGAAGCACCGACTCGTTGATCTTCTTTCGTTCATCACATGTTCCTCCCTCACAAGTTCGTCCTCATCAACACCTAATAAGAAACCTCTTTCGCATCTACAAAGAGCTATTGTTACAATGAGTGATGGCCTCAGGAAGGTAGGGCGGTACGACGTTTTAAGGGAAGAGTATCTGTTCAGCGAGATACAGGAGAAGCTGTTTGACCTCCTCCGATTCCCACATCCATCGATCACAGGTGACAGACCACCATCACATGTGACAAAGCGACAACATGGACGGCAGAAAAAGCAATCAACCAGTCAGTGGTAGATGCAAGAGTTGGACGGGTACTTTGATTTGGAAGCAAGAGGATCATACCACCAGCAGGATGTACAGCTCTTCTGAGATAGGTGTGCCACCGGCGCCATCTGCCCTTTATATGTTCACAGGAGTATATGATGGATCTGGGGACGACCTTCTAAATGGACCAATCCGCCTTCGTCACCGTTGCAAAGTAGCTCTCGAGGAAAGGAGAAGGAGATCCCTACCTACCATCTCTCTCTCCCAGTACCGCTTGGACCATCAGAAGACTATCACAGCTGGGAACTAGCTCTCGAGGACAGAGAAGGAGATCCCTACTACCTATCAGTGGCAATGCATCTCTGCATGAGACCAAAGGCCCCACTATAATGATGGGTTCCTGTTGGTCGGAACCCAATCTGCGGGACTTTCTAGGAGCAACAACTCATCTTTGACTAGTTCAACGGCGACCGATTGCGCTAGCAAAAGTTCCCCTTAGCGCGACGCTTCGAAAGCACTGAGCTTAGTTGTCTTATGGGTCCGTATGTATTATCTGTGGCTTAGTAAGGATGACTGTCGTTGAAGATGGAGGTTGGGCTTTGACCTTGAAGCAGTGGCGGCAATAATGGGGCAGAGGTATCACTTGGAAAAGGCAGACCTCTCTTTAGGGATACTCGTAGGTGACAGTAATACCCTTTGCAGCGCTCTACAAGTTCACATGTGTCTCCTTAATACTGCACGTGTGGCCTTGGACTACCTGGGCTGTCATCATGGGGTCACAATGCTAATACTTTTCGATAGGGAGGAAGAGTCAATCACAATAGGCGGCGCATCTCTCGTATGTAGGCAGGCGGGCTTCTCCCACAACTTCTTGGGAGCACTGCAAAGAGCAACGTGCCCAGCGATTCAGCCCTCATGGTACCCTCCTCCAGGTGGCTTCATCCAATGCTCCAACGTCAACCTGCCTCACCTACCTTTCTGAGCAACTATGATGGGGAGATGGGTGGTAGAGGAAGAATAGAGGTTATACTCTTCGAACCAGATGCTTCCCTCTTTGCTACTGCTTTTCATGAGGACCAATGATGATAGAACCAAAGGAAAGCAGGACCGACCACTATCGATCTGGGCTGACCTAAGATGATGAGAACTAGTGGTAACCTGCATGGTCTTCTAATTCTGCCTAACTCAGGTTATCCTTTGCTACGGATCTTTGACTCTCATCAATCTTGTCTCTGTTGCCCCTGCTCATGACTCACGATGCGTGATTTCTTCTCCTCCTCTTCAATTATATGTTGACCATGGTGCCTCAGGTCAAGACGCACGGTTTTCTTTCTCCCCCTTTTCTTGCTGACCTTTGCAGCGAGCGTTGTTCAGCAGGTTAAAACGTTGGCCCCAATTAGGTTCTTACCGAAGAAGTGGTTTAGCATTGCTTACTCCTCGCTAGGCTACGTTTCTGTATGCCATCACCACCTCTCTTCTTCTGGTGCCTCCTTCTCCTTCATCTTCTTCATATCTTCAACATAAAAAGGACGACACATTTTTACAAAGAGCGAGACAGAGGAACAGTAAGAAGCTGCTCATCAAACCATTGGGTCATCTTTCGGTCAGAAGAAGAACAGAGAAGAAGGAGCGGCGGGCCGGCAGCGACGTAGTTCTATAAACGTCTTGTCCTTGTTTGCATGGAGGACGGCATGGTGGTGCACTACTTACTACTACTGCCTATCATCCACCACCCATCGTGACGACGATGATCATGGTGGTGGCGGGCTCTGGCTAATAATCTCCCCGTTGTAGTGCCTCCTTTCCCCCTCCTCCTTCTTCCCTCTTCTTCTCAGATGATGGGCTGACCTAAATGTTCTTCCCGCTCGGCATCGACGAAGCCGCAGCAGTAGAGGAGGTCAGGCAGCACGGCCAACAGTACTTCTCCGCTTTGTGTTACTACTGTGTGTGTGTGACTACAGCTGATGGTTGGGCTGGCGCTGTTGATGACTAGAAGAAAGCCCTACTCGTACTACTGTACTACTATTGTAGTAGCTCTATGGATATTTGCAGGCCGTGCGTGGCCTATGATCCCTATGGCTATGGCTTATGATAGATCTTATTAGAACTATCAGAACAATTTTCTTTCTGAATAACTGACAGGACATCATCAGAACCTTTTTAAACTTGAAGATGACTGGGTAGGTCTCCTTCTGGGGACCCACCGGTTTCTCAGGTTTGATAGCTAGCATAAATTCTCCCATGGTCCGGGCAACAAGTTGTCCTGTCTTTTCTTGTAGGCGAGACAGGGCTTGTGGGTCCACCTACATTACTGCTGGCCACAAAATGCCGAAGCTGTTCTGAAAAGGAACCCAAATTTATTTCAAGTTCTAGACGGGTAGGGCTTGCAGAGAAGAGGAGCTATACTCGCTTGTTATTATACTGGCGAGTTCTAGCATTTGTAGTAGTGTTGAAATTTCCTTGATCCTTCATAGTGTACACAACAGGATTTTGCTGGGTTATTTTACCGTTTGCTCGAGGTAATAAGGAGTATAATGAATGGGCAAATTAGAACTTTTATTACGTAGATTGATTACTGTATGGAGTATAATGAATAATAAGGAGTACATTTTTTAGGTGAAAAGTTTGTTGCTGCTACATTCTTTGGTAATAATAAGAATGTACGTTTAGAACTTAGTCCCTTGACTACTCTAATTTGGTAAGAGCAACCTGGTCTTATTATTGGTGCTTGTTATTCTGGGCAACAGAACCCGATCTTTGGACATTCCCAGAGTCCTAAGGTTTCGCTGTTTCTGTTTGTCCCATCTGCCTCTTCCCTCGTTCTCAGCGTCTGCAATCTTTCCCGTACTTCATTGGAAGCTCAATCAACATTCAACAGCAGGCATTAGACAGGGCACTGCTGCTGGTCAGTGTCAGAGCATAAGATGTTAGCCTTTCACAGGTCTGCGCGGATTTCTTGAGTATAAAAATAAAGACTACAAGCAGCCGCTGTAGGAGTCTAGAGAGTCAAGAGACGTTCTTAGATATCAGAAGGCAAAGGGAAGATAGTCCTACCTAGTCCCTGAGGCTGTGCCTGGGGGGCAACGAAGTAGTAAAAGGACCAAAAGATGAAGGGCCAGTGCACTTCCTGCTCCTTCCGATCATCCCACTTCTAATTAGTATGAGTTTCTTTTTACTGGAGAGTTTGTCAGTCTTTCCCCCTCTTCTTCTCTTTCCTCCGCTGCATTGTATCCCCCTCCTCTCCCCATCATCGTTTTCTTTGGCCTAAAGTTATGACTGCCGCGTCACTTCGCTGTTTATCCTACTCGAGGTTCTACCACATCACTTCGTGCTGCTCATGCAACGCTCCTTATCCTCCCACGTCTCCCGCTCTTTTCTTTGTCTTCTTGGCCCCTTCACAGCGACGGCAAGCAGTCGTCCATGTTAGCACCGACAATATCTTTTACGTTCAACCATAAAAAAGGAGAGTAGCAGAGGATAAATTGGATGTTGAAAGTTCTGCTAGGCAGGCAACAGCCCAGGCAACATCTTGCTTCCAGGATCCTCACCTTCTTAGCTAGCAACCCCTCGCTAACGTACCGCATCAACTGCTCCCAAGCACCATTTCCTCTCAAAGCTGCTCTTTTTCCTTACTCCATTGGTGTTTAGCTAAGACTTTCTTCCCTTTATCAACTCGTCTCCTCTCCTTCCCTTCTGTTAGAGGGCCGCCTTTCTAGAGAAGTCGCAGCTCCTCCTCAGCAACCTCACTATCAATCTTTCTCGCATCCTGAGACCCAGAACAAAGCCACCAGGAGCATCACAGCAAACGTGCTAGACAAAACATGAAGTTCTCTCTTGCCGGTCTTCTTCTCGCTGCCGCGGCCCTTGTTGGAAGCGCTCAAGCTGTCCCTCCCCCAAAGGACAAGATCACCATTGATGTCGTCACTCTGAACGGCTCTGGGTGTCCTCCTGGCTCTGCTGCCGTGGCCGTCGCTCCTGACAACACGGCATTCACCGTCACCTATAGCTCCTACCTCGCCTCGGCAGGCTATGGCACGAAGCCCACGGACGGAAGGAAGAACTGCCAGCTGAACCTCCGTGTAAATGTCCCAGGTGGATTCACATTCGCCATTGCCAGCGCTGACTACAGAGGCTTCGCCTCCCTCGCTGCTGGCGCCACAGGCTTACACCAGGCTTCCTACTACTTCCAGGGCAACTCTTTGACCACCTCCAGCTCTAAGACCTTCAAGGGCCCCATGGAGGACAACTGGCAAGTGACTGACGACTCTGATGTCGCTATCTACGCCCCATGCAAGGAGAAGCGCCTGTTTAACATCAACACTGAGCTGCGTGTCAGCAAGGGCACGTCCAGTCCTCAGAGCACCAGTTACATGGCTGTGGATTCCGCTGATGGCTCAATCACCACGAAGTACAACTTCTCTTGGCAGAAGTGTTGAAGTCGTTTCTCACCTCTAGGGAATACGAAGGTTGAAGCGTGACAGCGGCATGAGTGGTGCAAGGAGCCAGCTTAAGTGTTTCTCCTAGGGGCTTATTTCTAGCAAAGGGTTGTTGCTGCGCAGCAACCATAGAGCGCAAAGACGGTATTGCGGTTGTTGAACGCCATAGGGAGGGAGGCAGGGAAGAGAGCGAAAGGAAAAGGTCTTCTGAGGTTCAAGCAAGGTTGTGCGTGTAGACGTAGGATGCAGCGGCACGTAGTAGTGGTGACTCTCCCACGCACCGTACGATATAAGCAACACAAGGACATATTTTATAAATACGTAGAATAGTTAAGGTGTAAAGGACAACTAATGGACAGTAAGCGGTTGATGAGCCACAAGAAAAGGCAGCAGGAGTATCCTTTTTCTCTTCGAAGGGCGAAGAGGCCGTCAGTGATGGAAAACAGCACTCGATATTGCTCTTCTTTCTTCCGATCATCCCCACTGTCATCCTGTTGTCGACATCTTGTCTTCCTCTTGTCATAAGCAGTGGAGTAGAGCGCTCTACCTTGTTAGAGCTGATCGCCTCACTACCAGAAGTCAGCAATGCTTCTTGGTCCACTCATAACTTTTTGGTCATTGTTGCTGACGCTTTCTCTCCGTGAGATTACTGCTTCTAGGAGGAACCACCATCAACATGGCAAACACAGAGCAAGAGAGAGACAAGGAAAAGAGAGAAGAGAGAGAGAAGCGGTATTACGAGGAGAAAGAGGACCGAGCAAAACAAAGAAGGATAACAAGAGAGAGAGAGAGAGAGTTTTTGAGAAATGAGAAGAGAAAAAAGCAGACCTATTCTTCTCAAAGTTTTTGCTTATCTGAGTGGTGTACGTGCAAACCTAAGAATGAGACGAGCTCGTCATCATCATCATCAACTCCCCAACCTCTCTCTCACTGTATGAAGGCTTCTAGTTCCACCTCATGCACCAAGGCGCGGCGGCCGTACAAGTACCATCAATAATGAAGAAAAGAGTGGACCTGACCGGTAATGCCCAAAAAATAAGAATTATGCAAGCCGCTTCCAGCAGCAGGAGCTTCAAAAGATGAGACTTTTGCCGTGTAGTAACGACCACTCTGCTGTTGTCTCGGCGTAGTAAGAGTAAACCCTTCTTGAAAGCAGAGATAGCGAGCCCTTTCTTGTCATGTTTGCTTTTAATACCGCCCTTCGCAACGTTCATCAATTTTCGCGAAAATTAAGGAGGGGCTACGGCGGGTTGCGGAGCTAACCCTTGATGATCTGCAAGAGAATCGCTCCCACTGCAGTGTCGGAAGCGTTGTTGGTCTGAACCACAAAAGATTGTTGCTCAGAATCCGGCGGCGGGTTGATGATAGCTCCCGGAGCAGAAGCTACTAGAGCTTCTTCATTTAGTGCAGCACGCTCTTGCTCTGCCTGAGCAGTTTATCGGCCTCCTTCATTAGTCCGTCAAAGGCGCCGAGATCTTGGCGAACCCAATCTCGTATTGTTGACGATAAGCTGATCCCGTGGTGGGAATGGCCAAGTGGCTTTCTGTTATTGAGTTGATGAAGTCTGGCTACTACTATTGTCAAATAAGAATCAACAATGATGAGGACGGTGATGAACACAACGAGACAGCTTTCACGACTCGGTATAGCGTTTACGAGTGGAAGGTACTACCCTTTGGGCCGAGCGGTGCTTCATTTACCACGTTCATTCATTTATGAGGTTGATGCAACAAGAGGTGCTCCCCCCTTACTTGGATAATAAGTTGGTTGTGATGATAGTCTTCAGGATCAGCTCTGTATGCTCAGGCCTATCAAGCTGCTGAACGCGCAAGCCGCTCTACTCGTCGACAGTTAACATTCCACTCCAAAGACCTAGTCTGGCTCAAGGCCGAGGTATCGTGAACCCCGACTGTGGTGATGGAAAACGTACCTATCTACCTCGTCGGCCTGGTACTCTTTCCGGCATCCAGAAGAAGATTGGTAATAATGATGATGCCGACTACACCTGGCATTGCCCAGGGCTTATCCGCTCCACCCAGTCGTTCACGTCTCCTTGCTGGAGAATTATCACCTTCCCCTGATGAACCTATTCATAGACGCAAGCAACAAGAAGCAACCTCAGCCGATTCCTTTTGTAGGTCCTCTCGGCGGTGATGATCTACATTATTATCAGCTCGAAAAGATATTGAAGAGAAGATAGAGACTTGAGACTACCACCGTCCTCGGCGCCAATATGTCGCCACATGGCTCGTCGGATACCCTCTCTTTGATGCTACGTGGGAAACAGAGTCAAATTTTATGTCCGATGGTGAAGCAGCCCCACGCAGCTTCTTCTAAACACCGTCAACACTTGGCTCTTCTCTAACTTCGTAGCCACTGGACCTGATGTTGATGGAACCTGCTGGTGGCTTGACTAGTACTTTGCGCTCTACTTTTCTTGCCGCGGATGGCAACAGGCGCGGCAGGAGGGGAGCATGTAACATCTTCTCCTTCTATTCATCGATGCGTTGAAAAGAATGTTTCCTGAACAAGCCAAAGGATCACGTCCGTTATGATGAGGAGCGGCAGTCCACACCCGATACGCTCAATGACACTCTTTTTGCACTGTGTAGCTGATAGTAGTAGTCTAGATCTTGCAGGGTCTGCATAGTAAAGGGATGAGCGAAGACAGAGTTCCCCCGCTGTAATCTGTAACCTCACGTCACGTTTTCCAGACTATCTGCACTTTGGCTAGTGCGCTACAGTGTCTTTTCCTAGGCTTCCTCTGTGCCTACGCTTAGCGTACGATGAGAGACCGACAGGTGTCAGGAAGTTGTACCACCACCGGCAGGTTCTGGACGCTACATAGAATCTCTGGGAAGATGAGTCTCCTGTCTCTTCTCTCTTTTTATCTCTCCTCTCGCTCTCGCCATTCTCTGTCCTGCTCACTCTTTCTCGTCGCCCGCATTTACTCCCTCTCTTTCTCTTCCTCTCTTCTCTCTGTCCCTCGTCTCTCTGTCTCTCCTCTCTCTGTGTAGGTTTGCCATGACTTTGAAGGTGTTTCCCTCTAGAAGCAGTGATGTCACCAAGAGAGCGCGAGCACCAATAATCAAGTACTTATTACGGACCAAGAAGCATCACGACCTCTGGTGACGTGCACGGCGGTTCGCCTTACAATAGCGCGGACATGCATAAATAGCAGTCGCCAGTGAGCTAGCCCTCTTCACGGGTCCTCAGCCTGGCGATCAGCTCTAGCAACCAAGAAGGAAGAGCGTACCTCTCCACTGTGGACAACAGGAAGAAGATAAAGCGTCCAGCAGGACAGGATGGCAGTGGGAGATGATCGGAAGAAAGAAGAGGGATAGTAGAGGAGCATCCACCACTGACGGCGTCTCCTCCACTTCTAATAAGAACAAGAGCACTACTCCTGTCTTTTCTTTTAACTCGACCAACCAGTTACTGTCCAATATTAGTTGTCCTTATTAGCCATGGTTCCTACTCTTCTTACAATTGTTTTGCTTGCGGCGGAACTATGGTACGGTTTGACTCCCACTGCTATGTGGCGCTGCAACCTACATCTACACGACAAAGCTTTGTTGAACGGCAAGCAACCTCCATGTGTCTGTCTCATGCTTCAACCTTCGTCGTCCCTATGAGGTGAAGGCTAACACTTCTGCCAAGAGAAGTTGTACTTGGTAGCGAATGAGCCATCAGTGGAGTCCACAGCCATGTAACTGGTACTCTGCGGGCTAGACGTGCCCTTCTTCACGCGCAGCTCAGTGTTGATGTTAAACAGGCGCTTCTCCTTGCAAGGGGCGTAGATAGCGACACCTGCCTCGTCAGTCACTTGCCAGTTGTCCTCCATGGGGCCCTTGAAGGTCTTAGAGCTCGGAGTGGTCAGAGAGTTGCCCTGGAAGTAGTAGGAAGCCTGGTGTAAACCTGTGGCGCCAGCAGCGAGGGAGGCAAACCCTCTGTAGTCAGCGCTGGCAATGGCGAATGTGAAT
This sequence comes from Hyphochytrium catenoides, assembly GCA_900088475.1. Lineage (NCBI taxonomy): Eukaryota > Hyphochytriomycetes > Hyphochytriales > Hyphochytriaceae > Hyphochytrium > Hyphochytrium catenoides. Next base: position 54,194 of record FLMG01000291.1, read on the forward strand.
CCGCTTGGGACATTTACACGGAGGTTCAGCTGGCAGTTCTTCCTTCCATCGGTGAGCTTCGTGCCATAGCCTGCCGAGGCGAGGTAGGAGCTATAGGTGACGGTGAATGCCGTGTTGTCAGGAGCGACCGCCACGGCAGCAGAGCCAGGAGGGCATCCAGAGCCGTTCAGAGTGACGACATCAATGGTGATATTGCCTTGGGGTGGAGCGATCTCCTGAGCGCTTCCAACTAGAGCCGCAGCGGCGAGGAGAAGACCGGCAAGAGAGAACTTCATGGTTTGTCTAGCACGTTTGCTGTGATGAGGCTTCTGTTGAGTTTGGACCTGGGTCTCCGGATGCTGGAAAGATCAATAATGAGGTTTCTGGGGACGCCCGACGCGAAATTCAGTGGTGGTGGGGTTTCCAACGACAGGCGGCCATATAGCAAGACGAGTGAATGGAGAGGAGGAAGTAGAAGGAAGTGAAGGTCGTGCTGTAGACGATAGAGAGATAAGGAGAAGCAAGGGCGGAGAAGAGGAGCTCTCACAAGGTGGTAGGCAGTTGATGCGGTGGTGCCCTGCACTAGCGACCGACGAATGGATGATAGGAACGTGACAAGCTGTTGCCCCAATCGTCAAGATTCCATCGTCTTCTATCCTCCTTTCCTTTCTGGCCGTGTCCCTAAAGATACTGTCGGGTCTAGGATGGACGGCTGCTGGTGGTGCTGTCGATGTACGGCAGACCAAAAAGACCAGGAGGCAGTAGGAGAAAGAGAAAAGGACCGAGGGAGATAAGAACCGTTGAATGATGAGCCGCCGCGCG
>FLMG01000357.1:486-17771 GCA_900088475.1 Hyphochytrium catenoides
GAGAGAGAGAGAGAGAGAGAGAGTAAGGAACCGAGATATGTCTATAAAAAGTTAAAAATCCCACAGTCAATACTTCTTCACTTGAAAATGACAGCAAATGAAACTTTAAAATACATTATAACTTTCAACTTTAAAATACATTATAACTTTCTGCACAGGAATATTCCGGCTCAGGAACATTGAGGATGCAAATTTTATTGACATGACATACAATTAGCGGAGATCAATCTTTGAATGATTCAGTGTAGGTTGTAGTAGCAAATAGGCATTTGGTAACAATAATCAAATATAAAACGTCAGCAAGTCCGATATGTGACTCCTGGTATAAAAGACGGGCTTGCCCTCATCCTGTGTCGCTCAAATCCTGGCCGTAAATCCTTTTCTCCCTCTCAGATCTTCCGCCTCCTTTTTCGAAGCTTTGTCCCCAATCTCGCAATTTGTTTCCTCTCTCTCTCTCTCTTTCTCTGTCTCGCTCTCCTTCCGTCTCTGTGTCTATTTCTGTTTGCTATTATCTTATCACTTTTCTATCTCTACCTCGCTTTTCTACACATCTTTACCCTTTCTCTGTCTCTCTCTTTTGTACTCTTGTCGTCCTGCTTGTTTCTATAGGGAAAGACGGCGTGGCGTGAAAAGAGTTTCCGTCTCTGTCTCGGCCAACTTGAAAATCTCTGTGACGGCGGGCATTGGGTTGAGCGGCGCAAACGGCGACAGCCTACGGGCAAATAGACAGAAGAATAGAAAGAGAGAGAGAGCTTCATCTTCTCTCCTGCAGCTGCATCACTTGAGAGCGTTTAGCGAGAGAGAAGAGACCACCTTCTATCTCTCTGCTTTTTGAAGCTCGATTGAAGACTCAGACCAAAACCTGTAAGTAACATCGTTATTGAGCTCCTTCTTTGTCGGTCGCCGATATCTCTCTTTCTTTTCTTGGACTTCGAGCGTTGCAGTGCGTTAGAACGCATTATCATCTTGTCCGTTGTCTCTGCATTGGCGAATGTCAGGCTTGCCATTCTCTTGCTATCTATCTCTCTTTTTCTGTCTCTCTCTGACTTTTTTCTCTTCTCTGCAATATATCTACTGTCAGTCTCTCTCTGTCGACTTTTACTACGACTGTGTCTTTCTCTCTCTCTTGCGCGCGTTTGCCTTCTCCCTTTCTTTGAGCGTGGTCCTAGCTGCTGCTGTCCTCGATGAGAGGCTGTGCTTATGGAGGTCTAGCTCGACGTCTTCTCTTCCTCCACCCAAATCGTCATCTTCTCTCTCTCTCTCTCTCTCTCTCTCTCTCTCTCTCTCTCTCTCTCTCTCTTTCTCTCTTTTTCATTCTTTCTCTCTCTCTGTCTCTCTGTCTCTCTCTCTCTCTCTCTCTTCCTATCTTTTTGCGCTTTTCTTATATTTCCAGTCTAACCTACAAGGTCCATTGTCTTCCGCCTTCATTATTCTCACTTTTTGTTCTCCGCTGCTCACTTGGTCTCTCTCTCTCTCTCTCTCTGTCTCCCTCTCTCTCTTTTTCTTTCTTTTTCTCTCCTTTACATCTACTTTTGTCATAGGAAAATGGACAAGTATCGCCGCGTGGAGAAGGAGAAGGAGGAGGAGCTCCCCATCGGAGAGTCCGAAGTCCGGATCACTCAGCAAGGAAAAGTCCGGAACTATATTACTTACGCCACAGCTCTCTTCCAGGTATGAGAGGGGAAGGGCAATAGAGAGAAAGAGAGAGAGAGAGATTGTTAGAGAGACAGGTTGGGATGTAAGGAGGAGAGAGGCAAAGACAGAGAAGAGAAATAAAAAAAGAGAGAGAGAGAGAAGTTTAAGAGATCGACATGCCTACGTATACGTGGATAGGGGCAGGGAAAACGGATATGGTGAGAGAGGGAGAGGGAGAGCAGATATCCAAGGGAGGCGAGGCATAAAGGGGACGAAAGGGACATAGCAAGAAGAGCAAAGTCAAACCTAATGGGAGGTGCTTAACTCACTTTCTCTCTCTTCTGCTTGGTCTCGGTCTCTGTCTCAGGAGAAGAACCTGGACGAAGTGACGCTGCGGGCGATGGGGAATGCGATCAGCAAGGCGGTGACAGTAGCGGAGATCATCAAGAGGAGAATTGCCAACCTCCACCAGGTCCCCAAACTCCTCCTTCTCCACTTCCCTACGATGTCTCTCCTCTCTCATCGTCCTATCTCTATCTGTCTGTCTCTCTCCTTGTTTCCTCTCTCCGTGTGAGACCTACTTTCTAAAGCTTTATTACTTGCTATCCCTGTCTGCTGTTTTCTCTGTCACTCCCTCTCTTTCTCTCTCTGCATTGGAGCCCTGCATCTTAAGGCGTCATTGCCCGCTCCTCGTGCGTTTCTCTCCCACTTCCGCCCAGGTGACGCGCATCAGCTCCGTGGAGATTGTGGATGTTTATGAACCGCTTGAGGAAGGACTCGACCGGTGAGCCACCTCAGACATCGTATTCCGCTCTGTCTCTCTTTCTCTCTCTCTTTCTGCTTCTCTCTTCTCCTCCCTTCTCTCACTTTCTATTTGTCTGTCTGTATCTCTCACCTGCTATAGCTAGTCCATTCTTCTGGCCTCTCTTGTTACTCATCTTCGGGGCTTTTCTCTCCTCTGCTTTTTGTTTTCACGCTGCACTGAACCTTGTGTCTCTCTCTCTAGAAGTCATTCTTTCTTCTGCTTCTAAGCGGAGCTTCTCTCTCTTTGAAGAGTTATTCCTTCGATCTTTTGTTTCGTTTTACCTGCAAGTCGTTCTTTCCAGAAATTTTATCCTCTCTACGTCCTCTCCGTTCATGTCTCTTTCTGTCTCTTCCTCCCGCTAATCTCTTTCTCTTTGCACAGTGTGACCACCACGAAGAAGCTTCCATGCGTTAGCATCTCTCTCTCTCTGTCTCTCCCCGACACCTCTCTCCCCGGGTACCAACCTCCTCTCCCTCAGGAGGAAGTAAAGACACAGGAAGAGGTGGCGGCGCTCAGGAGCGAGAGAGGGAGAGGAAGAGGCCGTGGTAGAGGCAGGGGAAGGGGGAGAAGAGGAAGAGGAAGAAGAGGAGAGGGACCTCGGGGTGCAGAGGGAGAAGGAGAAGGACACGCGTCCCGCCCTGCCACGTCTCCCCATCAGGAGGGAGAAGGTAGTGAGCAACAGCAAGGTAGCGGAGGAGGAGAAGGAGGAAGAGGAAGCGGCGGGAGAGGAAGAGGAGGACGGCGTTACCGTGGAAGAGGACGTGGAAGAGGAAGAGGCGGGAGAGGAAGAGGAAGGGGAAGAGAAGGAGCTGCCCGTGGAGAGGGAGAAAGTGGAGCTGCTACCGGTGGACAAGAGGGAGGCGAGGCGTGAAGAGACAGTGAGAGAGAAAAGAGGAGGAGAGTAGAAAGAGAAAGAGGATGGAACGTAGACGAGAGCTAGAGACTGTTTGTGAAAGAGAGAGAAGAACAACAAAGTGAGTGACAAGAGAAGGCATGGAAGGAGAGACATATTAACACTTTTCTCTCGTCGACAATAAAGATAGCTTTGGCTGAGGAACCGTAGTATTATCCCGCTGTGTTCGCAACGGAACGACCGAGGAGAGATCGAGGGACAAGGAAGCAAGAGAGAGAGGAAGACAGAAAGAGGGGAGCGACAGAGAGAGGCAACGGAAAGAAGAAGGATTGGGAGATGGGAGCCGCTTAGCAAAAAACAGAGATAGACGAGTGGTGATCTTGAGGAGAGAAAGGGACGCCCCCAGGGGATCCAAAAGAGCCAAGATTAACTGCGACGGGAGAGTTGGTGGCCATCGGCCGCATTCTCTCTCTCTCTCTCATTCTCTCTCTCTCTCTCTCTCTCTCTCCCTCTCTCTCTCTCCCTGGCCGTCCCAACTACTCACGGTGCCTCCACTTCGGGACATACTCTCTTTCCAGAGATATCCCTCTTCCTCTCTCTATTGTTCATTTCAAAGTAGCAACTACAGAGGAAAGAGAGAGAGAGAGACCTTGCCTAAAGAATAATCGAGGCGAAAGGAACTAAAGGATGATTCCTCGTCAGAAGCAGTTCCTTTCGCCATCATCATCATTGGCATCCCACCACCAGGAAGAGGAGGGAAGGGACACAAAGTCTTCTCTCTCTTCGGTGTGAGAAGTTGACCAGCCGCCCGCAGAGAGGAGGAGAAGGTGCAGCGCCGTGATGGTAGGTACGTAGAACTGTGATGGAAGGAAGAGGAAGAGAGGAGAAGAGAAGGAAGAAGTAGTCGAAGATGATGATGAGAAGGAACGACACTCAGGAAGCCTTAGGCAAGAGGTGAAGCTCCCTGAGAGTGGCTTGTGATCCTCATCATGGTCCATGGCCGTCGCCCTAACTGATGTGGTAGATGGTTCCTGACAGCGTGAGCTTGTGGGACCCTCCTGTTGGCCCGCCGCCGTGCGCCTGCTGCTAGTAAGTCCTAGTACGTTAGGGTTAGGCGCTTTGTCCGGCTGAGAGGGAGTTGAGGTCATCAAAAGTTGACAGAAGAGCATGACCCTCCTCTTCTTCTGAGTACGGCAGCCAAAGGTTATTGAGGGCAATGTCCCAGCGTCATCTTCTTACCTCGCTTACTGCTCGATAGTATCCGGTCACGGTGGCCATCTTTGATCTTCAAGACAGGGCAAACCGAGCCAATGCAGGAAGAATGAGCAAGCCGTGCAATGGTTAGCTCTTGTCCTAGTAGGCGGTGGCCAAGACGATCTTCTTCTTCTTCTTTCCACCTTCTTCTAGAGGTCGCGTTGGCTGAATGGAGGATGAACGCGCGAGCATGCGGAAGCGACATCATCTCGGACTCATTGTGAGACAGTGATAGGATGTACGCATGCAGACAGTAAGGCTGCCGCTCGTGTTCCTGCTGCCGGTCCCAAGAACGACAGCCCCATCAGATGAAGGTTCTCTCGGATTTGATGTACAGCCAATATCTTCGGCTCCCGGGAAGATGAGATCGAATTCTAAGAGCTCTAATGCTAACGAAAGGAAGACAGGAGCAGAGAAGAAGAGGAGAAGAAGAAGGCTTCGTTCACTCTTCAGCCGTAGAGCAGCTAGATCATAGAGGCCCATCATCATCATGTGATGGATGTCCTTTATTGCCGGAAGAAAGCGCCGCAAACGCCTCGAACTACGAAGGGATCATCTGAGGAGCGGCTCAAGCCTGCGATGGAGAAAGAAGAGAAGGAGTGGATGGACATGATATGGATATTATAACATCGCGTTAACGCTTGTTGAGATGGGAAGGTAACGTGGCCCTTTTAGCTTCAATGGAGCTAAGGCTGCTCTTTCCCTTCTTATCATACGAGGATCTAACATATAAAGGATTATGGCTGAACATCGACTCTCTTGTAAAGTTATGAGACTCTTCCGGCAGGCAGGGATTCTTTCAGTGTGAAGGCTTCTTTACCTCCTCTTCTGTTCGCAGTGGACGTAGATCTCATGCAGCAGCAGCAGCAGCCTTTAGTACAATCTCTTCCTTAGGCCCATGCCAAACGAACGTGCTATGAGTGTTGATACTAGTGCAGGTCTCTTCTTGCGTTTGCGGGGTCTTCTACTGGGCGGGTGCTCCTGTTTACGTTCCAGCTTTTCTGCAAATGGACAAACGGCCGCCACCTGAGGTTGGGAGACGGGGGAATGGGGGTTGAGGATTATGAAGGAAGAGATTTTATCATCGATGCCGTCCTTAAGAAAGTCTGAAGGAAAATCTTTGGTCGCGACCTTCCATTCTCTGCTGTCACCTCCGCAGTTTGGGCCAGTAAAGAATCTGATAACGTCATCACAATGGACATCTCTGAATCTCCAATGCGCGGAGGAAATGAGGTCATTGAAGTCCGGGGGATGCGAAGAATGCGGCCCACACTCGAGGTTGTAGCATATATTTCTGGCATTCGTTAAGCTGACAGTCCCACTTGCTCCGTCGTCCTTATTTCCCCAGCATCGGCTTTCAGAAAGAGTAAGGGTACCGGTAGGGCCTGCCAGGCGTTGGTCAAACTGATGCGACTGGCAAAGACCGTCAACTCCCCAGGCAGCCTGCGATGGAAAAACGCTCTCTGGATTCCTGCAAGCAAATATGGACAGGGGCCCTGTGCTTGTGCTTTCTTTGTCTGTTCGGAGTTGAGAGCCAGCTAGTATGTCTAGTATTATTGCCCGTAGATCCGCGTTTGAAGTTAGATGTCTTTTGCTATCACCGGCAAAAATGACGGCGCTGGCATCTAGTGGCCGTCCTCTTCCCAGAGCACCTTCTCCCTCCTCTGAAGCGGCAGCCAGATGCGCTATAAGACAAGCGGCAAGAAGGGAGGTCTTGATGAAGGTCTGCATGGCCAGATTCGGTGCTGCAATGACTGATGTGGGAGTGTGATGAGAAGACAAGGAACCACAAAGTCTGAAGGAGGGTCTTCTACTCCTTGGGTTGCCGGTAGAAGTCCCGTGGTTCTCAGTCCAGAACGTGGATAAAGCAGTTGTTCGGGATGCCAGTGCCGCACCTAGAACGTTGGATACTGAGCTGACGATGGATGTCTGACCGACGGATAGAACGGCAGAGGATCTCTCCCTTCCCAAGACCTGGCCTCTCCTCTCAATACTCGTCCTTCTCCTCTTGGCATTAACTCTTCCGCTTGTGATAATTACCTCCTACTACTGGCCCCCTGCATGCTTCCCAGTGATAAGATGAAGCCTTGAAAACCTCCCACTTCCGGTAACAAATTCTGCTTACGAAGCCTTTCTCTCGAGGTTCGCCAGCAGCAGCGAGGAGTGGAAGGGAGGTACAGTCCTTACCATGCTCTTGTTGGGCCCGTATGGTGCTAGGGCGAGAGGAAACCATCATCTCTGCCATATAAAGAAAGAGTACCAGCCGAGGGCCAGGCAGAACATAAGAGGAGTCAGAACGTTCTTCCTTCCAGAAGAACCAAGCCTGACTCTGAACTTCGTGTTCGTCCCGCGTCCTTGTCTAAGAAGACAGAGTCAGGACGTGCAAGAAGGAAGGAGAGAGTTGGAACCGAAGAGAAGGTAGCTCTCTCTCTCTCTCTCTCTCTCTCTCTCTCTCTCTCTCCGGCGCCAATGTAGATAAGTAAGAACTGGCTTGAGCTGTACCCGTGGTTGTTCCTCCTCCTGGGCTGCCCTCACCACCAGGAACTACTACACTACTACTCTACTCCTCGTCCTGGAGTAACCCTAACCCTAACTCTAGTAGTTAGTAGTAGGTCCTCTCCTCCCGTCCTCTCCTACTTATTGGTAGAACTAGGAGTGCACTTTGTAGTTCTACTACTTGTAGAGTGATTGTAAGGCAAACTGTACGGACGGTTAGAGCATCTCCACCAGCGTGCAGTATGCAGAATAAAATTGTCGTTACCCTCCCTATACTGTTTCGGCTGCTCCACCAGTGAATTTAAACAGTATCTATTTTACTGCTCGGGACGGTAACGCTCATTTCGAGCAGTATTTCTTCCAGGATACTGCTCCGCTTGCCATTGAACGGCTCTGGAGCAGTAAAATAGATCTATGGACTTTCCAGTATAAAGCTCGGAGACAACCGCTCGGAGTCAAGGGGGTGTGGGGGGATGTTGAAATCTGCCAAGTTGTTTAGGGATATAGTTCACTTCATAGGTTTGGCACTGCTGGAGCACGCAGTATTTATAGAGAAGTTAACGCCCACTCCTTACTGCAGCTAATCAGAATTCTCCATTTTCTCACCGTTTGCGACCCTATATATACTGTTTAGTGCTCGCTGGTGGAGTGCTCTTTTTAGGGTCGTTCTGATTTTCTGATTGACTGCCCCAAATTTGGGGCACTCAAGTTTGGCGCAAAGGCCGTCAGTTACCGGTTCTCCCGCTGCCCCAAAACTGCCCCGTGCCTCGATTGCCTCTGATGATTGAGATAGTGAATCCTGCACCCAAACTCCGAGGGGGTCACTGATGGTCTATACTGCTCGTTTCTTTGGGTGTAGGAAGCCTATTACCAACAATCACCCAAATACTTTGGGTGACAGATCCCAGAGCAATCCTACACCCAAAGGTTGCTCACGAAAGGTCGCGTCGTAATAAGCTTTCCCGCGCTGCAATCCGCGCCATCGCGCCAGATCCTCAGATTCAAATTGGCAGAGCATTACCAAGTTCAGCTGCTATTGTCATCACCACCATCGAAGAAAGTTTTACTGAGGAGGTGTCCTCAGGGCAATGATGCTCGGCTATGATGAGAAGGGAAAAGTCACGAGCAACACAACCGGAAAGTCACGAGCGACACAACCACATAACTTGATGCTCCGCTGTGAGAAGGGGAAGGTCACGACACAACCACGATAACGTATCATATTCGCCACCATGATCAGCGGGACGGCAAAGCAGAGTACGTCATCATCATGTTGATATCCCTTTCTTCCTGCTTATTGTGTGCATGCATGGCTTGGCTTCTTTTCCTGACAACTACCAACTGCCCACCGCAGCCACCGCCACCAGAGTTGCTTCTACTCCCTTCTTCCGATGCGACAGGTCCAATTCTTTAGACCCTGCCGCAGTCGCCGGAGAGGGAGGTGACGGCTGGACACCAAACGACAAAGCCATCACCCGAAGGAGCTGTTTCATCTCTCCATTAGGGGTGCCCCTTTACCCTGCAACAACCTATCAGGATGAGCAACAGGAGGAAAGACCTCCACGATCTGCGCTTAAAGCTTCGATCTCAAGAAGCCGTTTAAAGCTGCAAAAAAGGAAGGCAGATGAAATCTATTGCCTGACACCTTCTTCAGCACCCGAAGAAGCTGTCTTATGGTTGAAGCGAACTAGGTATGATGAGTACCCAGCGAGGATTAAGGCAAACAATGGGAAGGAGAATGATTTCCATGGTAGTAACGTTTTCGGCGACCAAAGAGGAGCACGGTCGTCTTCAGAACCATTAAGCTTCCTTGGAGAAGCCGGAAACAAGTATTGTCCGCATACGACACCCCATATTTGGCGATATGGGAAGCCGCCAAGACTGGCCAATGAGGTGAAGACGAATAACTAATTGGTTGCATATGTTGTCGGTCTACAGCTAATAACTCTCCATTATAGACACAAATGCTGCCTAGTGACTATCCAGTTTGGAAGGATCCTCATAGACAGTCTGAAGGGCGACACGCTAACCAACACGTACAGGCACTGAGAAGGCCGCAGGTATTATCTTAAACAAAGGGACTATGGGCCTTGCATTATGTCACCCCGTCAACGCTATCGCGTTCCGCTCTTCTCATGACATCACAGATATTCCAGGATAGTGATGAAGCTTTTGATGTTGATGAAGCTGTTGATGTTAATCGGCCACTTCGCCAGCCTTCGACCCCCCATTTGAGAAGTACTAGAGGAGGGGATCAGTACGCCCTTGAACGTGAGCGCTTCAATGTAAGCCATATGATGTCTTGATAGAAAGGTAGCCTCCACCGCTGACTCTTTCTGCTCTTATGGTCACAGACGCATGACGATCTGATTGGTGGAAGCGACGCTATGGATACGAAGACTGAGGAGATCAGTACAGGTCGTGGATCGACAAGACCAGTAGGGGCAAAGGTAGAGGTTGCGACATACGTATACCAATAACACTCAGCGCTCAATTTATCTTGCACTCAACACTTGCTTGACTGGTAGGACCCAGTCCTGGAGCCACCACGATACTTGCACCTCGAAGACCCTATCAGTCTTCCGCCCTTTGATCTATTTGGAGAGGACTATGCCGAACAGGCAACTCGTGAAGCTACGAAGGTAACTACAAAGAAAGCTGTCGGAGGGGACACGGCCTGAATTCACTGCTCACTCATGCTTGTTCTTGCAGATCGACGAAGAGTTATTCACCACACAGGAGTTAGAGGAGAGAGAGGTCAGGGGTCCCCTGTCAATCTGATGTTCCATTTTTGGCAAGCTCCACTAAAGCCTCTGATTGCCGATACACACCAAGGCGATGGCCGGCAACAGGGTTACTGAAGATGACGGGCTTAGACATGAAGAGCAGACTTCTCGCGAGGGTGAGTGAAGTCTTACAACTCTAATGTCTTTGATGTTGCTCTTCTGTCCAAGAGAAAGAACTTTACAGATTGACATTAACCAAACCAAAGATGTTCAGACGCCATCTGATGGATTCAATGGGGCCCCTCCACAAGAGGAATGTCACGACCTGCATGAACTTGGTACTACCAATACCATGGAACAGAAGGGCGATGGCTCATCAGAGTCCCAATCTGGTGAAGACGAATTAGAGTCTAGCCAACTGTCTTCAAAGGAGGTAATAAAACTTGCTTTGTACGTTGGGGGTACCCTCAGACAATCTTTGCCGATTCTGATAGGAAGCCGCGGACAAGGAAGACATATATGTAGGCAAGGAGTATGAAAGTTGGGAAGAAGCCCAAAGAGCTCTGGATGCTTACTCGAAGGCCCACTCCTTTGTTTACAAGATAAATAACAGCCAGACTGTGGAGGCCTACAACAAACAGAGAAAGAGGATAAGTAGTGAGTAATCCTGCAGGCTCTCCTTCCGACAAACCATTCTAGATATCATCTTGAGGGCTAACAGTTAGTGTTTTATCTCAGCAACTTGATGCGCGAATCAAGTATGCGTGGGTCCTAGTCACATGTTCTTCCGGCGGAAAGGAAAACCTTCCCAGGGGTGAAGGAAAAAAGAAGTCATCAACCCGTTGGATCGGCTGTCCGTTTCTAATCAAGCTAACTGCGGACGGCAAGGATACCGGCGCCAAGCTGATCTGTCGGGAGATCAAAGGTGAACATACTTGTGTGCGGACTCCACAGTTATACGAAGCACATCCACGGGTACGCCATCATTCAAATTTGGCGGTAGGAGACTTAGTCGGCGGGAAGATCAGTGGTACCGCAGGACGATCAGTGGTACCGCTAACTTAACCGTCCTCATGGCGTAGGTGCGCTTGTCACTAGACAGTGGACTAGAGAACCAGATCAAGGAGTTGGCAGCAATGGGAGCTAGGAAGTCTAGACTACGCCTACTGATACGGGATAAGACAGACAAACATTGGTCTTCCAGGGACATTAACCGCTTTGTGTCCCGCCTGACCGGTGATATGTCGGGTCAACTATGTTCCGAGAAGCTTACTCAGGGTCAGGTACGTTTGGTGAGGTCGAACTGCCAAAGGCAGTCCAGTTGTTGTAGTTCTCACTATAGATTTGTCCATGCATGACGGCATTCCCTCTCTGATGGGTAGCTGCTCAAGAAGGCGGCAGATGAAGTAGCCCAGAAGGATGGTCCTGAATCAGTGGAGCTTCTAGTGGAAGACGCCGAAAAAAAGAATCCCTTGTTTGATGGCTTTGTGTATGCTAGCCCATTCATGATTCAGCAGGCACAAGCATTTCCCTACGTGCTGATAATGGACGCGACCCATCAAGTTGATAATCAGGTATGCTCAGATCTATCCACCATATGTCGAAAAATGTGATGGTAACACTGTTCTATCCTCCAGAAGAACTGCATATTTGGTATATTAGGACAGGACGGGGAAAGTGTGGGACATTTCTTCGTCCTCGCTCTCTTGTCGAGCATCTCTAAGGACGTCCTCCTGAAGATATTTGATTTCTACAAGAAGAGAAATCCTAACTGGCAAAAAGTTCAGTCAATCATCATTGATAAGGACTTCACAGAGATTGCAGCGTTGAAGATATCTTTTCCTAATGCTCGGATTCTTTTGTGCCAGTTCCATGTTAAGCAGACCTTCACCAGAAAGATGCAAGAGCTACTGCCGAAAGGTTCGTTCGATCAATCACCTAACGAGCACTTAGGATCAGAGAGTTACGTGTCTCAACAATTATATGCCTTTGCAGGAGAGATCAGCTCCGCTGTCCAAGATATATTGACTGGGGACATGATCCATGCAAAATCAGCAGACCACCTCTCACAAGCCTATGAAAAAGTCAAAAGGTTATTGGCTTCACCGACCCTATACACTAGGCAAGAGTCTTACAGTGAGCAAAAAGTCATTGCTTATCTGGAGGATAATTGGATGTCCTGCAGGGACATCCAATTATCGACTACGCCGGAAATGATGTTCTAACTTTAGATAACACTACCACCAACAGAATAGAGAGTCGTTGGGGTCCGCTAAAGGAGTGGTGCTCTGTGAAGTGCTCACCTGCTGCCACCATCAGAGGCGTGAAAAATTTCGCAGACAACCACCGCGCAGACGCCTTGACCAGAGTTGCGACCAACTATCCTGTCAGGCGTAGGCCTGCCGGTCCCTTGGCCGACATGGCCAAAGCTCCAGAGCTAACTGATGTATCACGTAGTTGCACGGAGTATGCAGTGATGAAGCTTGCCAGTAGGCTGCAATCAGTGAAAAAGAGTTTCTTCAGGAGGCTGTTTGTTATCCAACAGAAGGAAAAGGGGCAGGAACCTATTTTAGAAGTGGAGGACACCACAGTGGGGACTGTCTTCAGTTGCACGCCTATCGCGGTTTCGGGTCAATGCAGTTGTACCTGTAGTGAGTTCGTCACGACCTGGTTGCCATGCAAGCACTTATTCTATATCTACCTACTCGACCGGGAGGCCGGTGCAAAGGAGAGCAAGCTGGACGCAGTGCCGTCCTCGGCAATACACCAACTGTACCACAGAGAATATCAACTACAAGGCATCCGTCCCCAATACGTTTGCAGGGACACGAATATCTTCGCTGACGTTAGTGCTCCCATCGTTACGCTGCACCCGGAGCCCCAGTGCCGTTCTTCGCGAGCTCTGGATAGGACTGGGAAGTTCAATGCCGTCCAGAAGCTAGGCTCCAGCATAGCGGATATCCTCTCGATGCTGAGCCATGACAATTTTGACCGTTGTTTCAACGCACTGCGGCTTTTCAAGGAGTGTCTAGACCATGGAAGTATTCCAGAAATCAGAGAAGACTCCAACGGAGGAAAGCCACATCTGGTGTTCGGCGATAAACAGAATAATAGTTCAAGGCCAGAAGAAGTCGAGCGACACAAAACCGAGTCAGAAATTCTATCTGACCAAAAGGCCACTGGAGGCAAAGGAGCTGCGAGAGCAGAGACGTCAGAGCTGAAGACTCTTTCCCTCAGACCGACGCCAAAACCGGTAGGCAGGCCAAAGAAGAGCTGCACCGCCAAGAAAGTGAAGGCTAAGGGTGATCGTCTTGAAGTAAGACGACTCGCAGTAAGGACCGGGTTATTGCACAATGTCCCTACCGATATCTTGAGAGTCAGTCAAGAAATTCGGTCTCGTACATTGGGTTATCTGACGGGCTTTAGTAGCTGGCCCACGGTCATCGACGACTCCAGCCTTCTCGATCTAGAAAAACTCTTATGTGATGACCCTCCATCCAGGCCCAAAGACGTCACCTTTACCATAGGCGGACAGAAAACTCTGAAAAGCTTGCAGACGATACTCCGAGCCAATCCAGGAAAGACTATCAGAGTGGTATCTCCTCAAGGCAAGGAGGATTGTCCCGGGATCTGCCTGGACTTATCCTCAGCAAGATAATGGTTGAGATTGGCAAGGCCTCTGACCTCCTACAAGCCTATACGGATCTGGAGAAACAGCTCCTCAACCAGGAACTCTGGCCTCCTCTGCTTAAACGAGTGTCCAAGACAGAGAGGCATATGCTACCTTGGCTAACGTTTCAGAAGAAGGGGTTGCAGGAAATGGTGGATCGATGCCGAGAAGTACTCTTGGGCAGGAAGGATATCATCAACAAGGAGCTGAGTGCTGGAATATATGCTTGCTTGCATGGACACGGTCTCACGCTGAGAGAATACCTCACGTTGCGTCCAGGAGAGGAGATCGATATAGGGATCTTGGATATCACGACTCACTGCTGCCGCCATGAGAATCGCGACGGTAGGTCTCAGCATGCTATCACTCCAACCATAATAATGCAAGACCTTATCTTTGTCACCTTCGGCAGTTTATGGCGCCAAGGATGACATGGGACCCCGCCAAATCAGACGAGGATAATATTTCTTTCATACAGCGCCGCGCCTTATATCCAGCCTTCATCTCACATTCACAGGTAAACATCCTCCCAAACATCTATATCACTGAAGCTCATAGATCCTCTTTCAATCCCTCCCATCTATAATGTACAGCAGATGGACACCACGACTCTCCCTGAGCATCTCCTCCTCCCGGTGTTCATTGGAGACACAATTCTCATCCTGTCTATAAACAGTGTTAAGGAACCTCCAGATCAGGGCCCTAAAGTCTCGATTGCCCGCGTCTCCAACGACAGCTATGATATCGACTCAATGATGGAGGTAACCCTACCATGACCCTTTAAGCACCATCCCACACTAACCACTGTCACCTTCCTGCCGCCACAGATCCTTAACCTCATTCTTCACACATTAAAGAAAGGGGAATGCTTATTTCCTGCTGTACTTAAGAGACTCCATTCGCTTCGGGCGAATGACATCTCTATGGTGCACATCTTTCCCGGCACAAGGCCAGGTGACTATGGAGTTGCAGTGTGGGTTGCCATGAGAACTCTAGCCAGGAGTTTGGCAATTGATGACAAGTCTTCCGCTATCTTCAAGGAGCCGTTATCCAGGGATCTCGTTTCCATTGCTCGCCTTGAGATGCTGGACATTGGACTGGCAGCGACCAGGAGCCCCTCATCTGCTGCTTTTGCATACGGACTAGTGCAAGAAAGTGAGGATAACAACGTGCATAGTTGGATGCTAAGGTTTCTCAGCAGCAGTATGCGCCAGCTTGATGGTTTGATGAAGTCTTTTCCTAAGCCCCTGAGCCTCCGTAGCAAGGATTTGAGCACCGCTGCAAAGGCAGACCCTCCTGTATCATCTAGCCAGCTTCCTCCTGTCTCGTTCCTCCTGAGCTCAGATGCAGTTAGGGGACTGCTAGATATAGAATGGTGGAAAAATGACCCTGGGGCATGGATAAACCTCAAGTCCCAGAAGCTAGTTCTTTCAAGGGCAGACCTTTTGACTATGCAGTCCGTTCATGGCTGTATAGAACTTCACACGAGGGGTAAGCTTGCCAGGGATCGACTAATCACAGCGAGCATGAATACAATTGCTGAAAAGGATGAAGTGGAGAATCTCGGCATCGCTCTCCTGGGAGATCAGTGGACAGGTGGCGTACACTCCTTCCTGGAGGGTCTGATAGCGGCTAATGCGGGAATAGCCTTCCACCGAGCCCATGAACTATCCGGTTCTCAGTCCACTCATAGCTCGTCAGACCTGATCGTGATTGGTCAAGAACTTATGGACCTTCTGCCGGTGGAGTCTTTCCTGTCTCTAACACCTGGAGCGTGGGTTGATGATGCGGCGTTACATGCAGTTCTTCGCTGTCTGCCATGGCTCGGTCAGCAATTTGGTAAGAGAGTGATGATGTACCCTTCATGTCTTCAATGCGCTGACCCGAATATGGTAAGCTAACACACTTCTTTCTAGGTACCCGAGGAGAGGGACTAGTTCATGTTATTTGTAGAGCTGACATGATGACGACACTTGTCTCGCACCAAAAGGACAGGAAGAAAAGCTGTAGGGGCAAGACGACTATGAATGACCTGCATCATCACGACGAAGTTGCCACTGGTGTGGCCAAAGAGATAGTTATTCTGCTGGTAAGTATCAGATGGTCTAGAGGCTTCACCGATGATGAGACATCATATTCTCGCATATCATGTTACGTATAGGAACAGCGAAGGAAGTCTACCTCTTACTGCAGCAGCAGCGGAGACGGCGCAGTAGCGGTAGTCAATTCAATGAGGGTCTATTTGCCATTACTGATTGAGGGCAACCATTGGACACTCGTTACAATGACGTATCACGGGAAGGAAAAGGACATTACTGCGACTTTTTATGACTCTCTTCAACGGCCTGGACAACCATCAGAAGAGAAGGTATGAATGTCGCTCAATCCCTGAAACCACGTCGTTTGTCACATCTGCTTCTTTTTTCCCCTCAGATTATTAGGTCAGCTTTGCAAGGCTTGCACAGCCACATTGCATACCTACTGTCGGAAGAGGAAGAAAGTATACACAGCGACATTGCAAGACTCCTGCCGGAAGGGAATCGGGGCGTACAATTGCAGAAGGGCTATATTCCGCAGCAGAGTGACAATTGGTCATGTGGGCATAGGGTCCTCCTATGTATGCTAGGGCAGGTTCTGCGAGTCAAAGAGTATGATATTCTTCTTCACGCCTGCGGTGGTCCGTCTGTGAGACGTAATAGTAGCTTGACGGGTATGTCCTCGTCTGCCACGTCAAGCTGTGTTAAGTCCATCACGGGTCTAGTCCCATACATTAATATGGGTGTGATCGCCAAATATGGTCGAATGGCCGTCAATGCCAATCACGAAGCTCTACCTAAGTTCACTTAATGAATTTATATATGGGCTGCACTCAGCACCACTAACTCTCTTGCCTATGAACTTATCTAGAGCGGCATGTTCTGCATAATCGGACATGGGACCATCTCTTGGTTATGCATAATAAGATGATTGAGAGGCAATGTCATGATGGTGGTGCATGATAGGGCATCCAGAGGAGCTCATCATGTAAGAGGAACAAATTCCTCTCTTCTTGCTTGTCGAGGGCGCTAGTTATGATACTAGGGTAGACAGGACGACCTCAACTCCTAGTTCTACTCTCTCCCTCTTCTCGCCCTTCTTCTCTCTCCTTCTGTCTCTCTTTCCTTTTCTGTCTTCTCTCTCTTTCGTTCCCTTCCCCCACTCTCACTCCATTCTAGCCCTCTGCTGCTCTCTCTCTCACTTTCTTTATCTTCTAATTTCCTCGCTACTACTCCCTTAAGTCTCCTTCCTAGGCGTGGAGATCGTGCCAATGTCTCCTGCAAAAGCATATAATAACTCCGTCACTAAGACGCTCTAAGAAAGAGAAGAACCTTGCCTTTATTGGTCCAGCAGGAGATGGGAGATGATGCAGCATGGCTCGAAGAAGATTATGACGATGACCATCATCTCAGGTCATCGCCACGCTTCCATCTTTCTTCCCAAAGTTTGGGTGATCAAAGCGATGGAGATCCTGCACCCAAAGGCCATCTCTGGATCTCTGGGTGTAGAAAGACCTCTCACCATCCTGCTCCCAAAGAAGCTTTGGGAGCAGGATGCCGCTTTGGAATGTACACCCGAAGTGTTTGGGCGCAGGATAGCGGATGGGATTGTACACCCAAAGAATCTGCTCCAGGAGAAGGTCTGAGAGCAAAAGTTTGGGTGTAGGATTCACCGTCTCTTATAAAAAGTGGAAAGAACCTTATTATTACTATTATTACTCCTGCCATGCTTGGATAGGCTGTTTCGTTTTGTCTTTTG
This sequence comes from Hyphochytrium catenoides, assembly GCA_900088475.1. NCBI lineage: Eukaryota > Hyphochytriomycetes > Hyphochytriales > Hyphochytriaceae > Hyphochytrium > Hyphochytrium catenoides. The sequence goes on from FLMG01000357.1 coordinate 17,721, forward strand.
TGATGGCCTATATATATGAGCGGAGAGAAACGTCGCCCCTCCCGCGTGTCG
>FLMG01000369.1:0-13619 GCA_900088475.1 Hyphochytrium catenoides
TCGGGGGACAGTCCCTAGCGACCAGGCGGACATCTTGATTTCTGGGGGAAAGTTGCCCTGAGGACGAAGAGACAGAGTGAGCTTCAATCTTTTTGCGCACTTCACTGTAGGAAAGGTGTGAAATGTGACTCGCAGTATTACTAATGAGGATGAAGCCCTGAAATATTAAGCATTATACTCTACAGCCATGATTATTACTACAGCGGTCTCAGAGCAAGAGTGATGGATTTACACACAATGTTGCTGTCTCAAACACATACCGAAGCCAAACTCACATAGTGTTTCGTAATCTGATCTCTGACTACTTAGTACGGGTACTACATTCAAACACGCAATTGTAGGAACACGCATACAGTACAGATTCAAACCCACTCTTCGTTGCTGTACGTTCATCTGTTCAAGTTTCTCAAGAGTGCCATCCGTCCGCCCAAACAGGAGAGAGGAGAGAGGGAGAGAGAGAGAGAGAGAGAGAGAGAGAGAGAAAGAGAGAGAGACAGAGAGAGACACTCATCAGGATCAGGAAGGAATGCACCGCTTTCTGTCTGGTTATAAACTCTCTCTCTCTCTCTACCCGCCAAACACGGCTTGATCGCTGCGTCATCACATCGACGCCTGATCTTCCGCACTTCTTTTCTCTTCTTTTCCCTCTTCCTCATTGCCAAAGCTTGCAGTCGGGCCCCGTTGCAATAGTCCTGTCTCTCTCTCACTTTCTTCCCCACTCTCTCTCCTGATTGGGCTCGTGTGTCTGTGGCCTTCAGACACCAACAGAAGTCTTTTCTCTCCATCGCGCAGTAGCCCTGCATCTGCGGGCAACGCACTCTCGCGCTCTGGCCTGGCAGGAGAGAGAAAGAGAGAAAGAGAGAGAACCAAGACGACACGAAGAAGAGAGAAGAGGACGGCTGGCTCGTAAACTTTCAATACTTGTTAGCTAAGAGAGAGAGAGCTCGCAGAAAGAACCATGTACCGTCTGGTTCCACCAAGGACCGGAGTCCGAGCTCTAACTGCTGCTGGTAAAGTGAAGAATGGCGCTTCGCTCCTGCGGCGCTCGGCGTCTCCCTCTCTTTCCAAAAGTCATGCTCGTCGTTCTCTCTCTTTCTCCCGCCTCCCTCCGGCGACTGGGCTCTACAGTCCCAAGGAAGAGAGAGAGAACTGTGGCGTGGGAATGATTGCACATCTAAAGAGAAAGCCTTCCCGAGCCATCGTGGAAGAGGCAGATATGATGCTGGTCCGCATGTCACACAGAGGAGGGACTGGCTGTGACCCTTGCTCTGGTGATGGAGCAGGTAAGAGCACCTCCCGCCTCTCTCTCTCTTTGTCTCTCTCTCTCTGTCTCTCTCTCGCATCTTCTTCCGTGTCTATGGAGTACCTCCTCGTTTCCTATGGCCCGTTGGCTTGTCTCCTCTCTTTCTGCCTGCTTGTCATGAGTGGCCGGTGCTGGTTAGTCTTAAGCCTCTTCAAAAGCCGTGATACCTTCTCTGCCTCTATCTCTTTCTCTCTCTCCTTTCTCTCTCGCAGTTCCTCTTCGTCATCTCTCTTACCTGTATGCCTGTCTCACCCTTTCCCCGTCTCCAGGCATGTTGGTCACTCTCCCTCACGAGTTCCTTCAGAAGGTGGCCAAGCAGGACATCGGCATCACTCTTCCTTCTCCTGGCGCCTTTGGAGTCGGTAACGTCTTCTTCCCTAAGAGTGACCAGGCAGTAGAAGAGGGCAAGGCAGTCTTTGAGGCCGTCGCGAAGCGTTACGGGCTGTCGGTCCTGGGCTGGCGCCGTCTTCCTACAAATAACTCCGTCCTTGGCGAGAGCTCTAAAGCGTCCGAGCCCTTTGTAGAGCAGGTCTTCGTCGAGAACAGCAGAGGACTTAGTGAGCAGGACTTCGAGAGAGAGCTCTTCTTGATTAGACGGGTAGGAGATGTGTCGATGTGTCTGTCTCCGTCTGTCAACTGGAGTTCGGCCTCCGTGTCTCTGGGAGGTCTTAAGTTGCTTGTCCACTGCTTCTTCAATTCCTTCTTTGGTCCTTAGCTTCCCATGTCTGTCATCACTCTCGCACGGGCGGAGGTCCCGTATGGGTGGCCCTCTCTCTCTTTGCAGTGCTGCTTGCCTAGGCCCTGGCTCCCTTTTCCTCTCTTCTCACCCTTTTCTTCCCCGTTTGAATATTAGGTGGCACAGAACGAATGTATGGAGAGTGCAGCCGCGAAAGAGATGTACATGTGCAGTCTCTCTTGCAAGACTATCACCTACAAGGGACAGCTGACTCCCGAACAGGTGAGAGGGAGCTACCCTGCTGGCCTTTAGTGCCATTGTACGCTTTTTTCCCTTCTTTCTCTGTTTTTGCTATCCGAGGGGTGCACTTCTCCGCGCAGCGCTTCATGGGTGGACTGACTCGCAGCAACCTCTCTCTCTCTCTCTCTCTTCTATAGGTCTCGCAGTATTATCTAGACTTGCAGGATCCCATGTTCTCGTGCTACGTGGCACTGGTCCACTCCCGGTTCTCCACCAACACATTCCCTTCTTGGGACAGGGCTCAGCCCAACCGCATCATGTGCCACAATGGAGAGATCAACACGCTGAGAGGCAACAAGAACTGGATGTTCTCTAGAGGAGCGCTGCTGGAAAGCGAATACTTTGGCGATGAGACACAGCGTTTCCTGCCTGTTTGTTCGGATAATATGAGCGACTCAGGGAACTTTGACTCTGTGCTGGAGCTCATTGTCAAGGTGCGAAGGGGGCGAGGAAAGACGATGATAAGGCAATAGGTTTGTCCTTTAGCTCTCGGATAGGCGACGCGCGAGAGAGGAATATTGTGGGAGCTGTGGGAGCTGCAGAAGAGAAAGAGATAGAAAGAAGTTCTTGCTTTTGCCAGAGGGAGAAAGAGAGAAAGGAGAGAAAGAAAGAGCGAAAGTTTCTGACAAGAACCACCGACAGGCATCGGACCGTACCCTTCCTGAGGCTATGATGATGATGATTCCCGAGGCATGGCAGAACCACCAACATATGGATGATGACATCAAGGCGATGTATGAGTATAACTCCTGCATGATGGAGCCATGGGATGGACCTGCAATGATGGCTTTCACGGATGGTGAGTCCTCCTCTTTCCCTTCCTGGTTCGCATGTTCGCCTCCCTGTTTTTCTTGAGGTCTGCCCGCAGTTGACCGGACTTTCTCCCTCTCTTGCTCTCTCTCTACTATCTGGACCTTCCTCCTGACTGCGCAGGCAACTACATTGGAGCTACACTGGACCGGAACGGACTCCGCCCTTCTCGTTACTATGTAACCCATGACGACCATGTCATCCTTTCCTCCGAGGTCGGCGTTTTGCCAGAGTTGGAGGAGAGCAAAATCAAGATCAAGCATAGGCTAGAGCCAGGTACGCACAACAGAGAGAGAGTGTAAGAGAGAGAGAAGAAAGAGAAACGAGAGGGAGAATTAAACAAGAAAAGAAGACTCTTCCGTTGACTAAGTTCGCTGGCCACTTAGGTAAAATGTTCCTTGTGGACTTCGTGAAGGGAGAGATTGTCAACGATGCGGTCGTAAAGAAGGAGACGGCAACCTCACGGCCCTTCGTCGAATGGCGGAAGAACCTTACGCGCCTCTCTGACTGGGTGGAGCACGCTAAGGGTGGGAAGAAAGGCAAGGCTGCCCTCGCAGAGAGCTCACTTGTTGAGAAAAGAGGATACCTTGAGCAGGTCAGAGGCCCCTTCTTTTGCCTGAAACTCTTCTTATCCTGGCTCTATGCTGTCCTCTTCTTTTCCCTTTTGCCCCATCAGTGACACACCTTTGGAGGCTCTAGTCTCTCTCTCTCTCTCTCTCTCTCTCCACCATCTCTATAGCAACTGTCTCTAAGGAAAGACGTCTGTCTCTCTCTCTTGGCACCGCTTTCTGCCACTGCCGCCGTTGCCTTTCAGTTACATTCCTTTATCATTTTCCAATTCTCTAACTGGAATGTCTCTCTCTCTTTCTCTCTTCCGCCCTCTCGTTCTGCCTGCCACCAAACTCATCCATCTTTTAATATCTTCGCAGACAAACCGTCGTCTCAACATCTTCGGCTATACCACGGAGACCCTGGACCTGTTGATCCTTCCTATGGCAATTGAAGGAAAGGAAGCGTTGGGCTCCATGGGCAATGACGCGGCACTAGCTGTGCTTAGCGAACAACCAAAGCTTCCTTTTGACTACTTTAAGCAGCTATTCGCTCAGGTAGAAGAGATTGACCGTGAGCTGCCTCACTATCGCTCTTTCCCTTCCTTGCTGCCCAGTCACAGCGAGCACTATGGTTTTTTTGGCCCATGGATTATCGCCTTCTAGGTTGATGGCAGCCTTTCTTCTTGTCTCGCGCCCAATTGACTCTTTCTTGGCCGGAGACTCTCTCTCCCTCTGTCTCATTATCATACCTCAAGCTGCTGCCTCGGGCCCAACGTCTCTCTTTCTCTCCTTTGTATAGGTCACAAACCCTCCTATTGATCCTATCCGTGAGGACTTGGTGATGACTCTCATGTGCCCTGTGGGACCGGAAGGAAATCTTCTTCGTCCTGGAGGTGGACACGCCCAGCGCCTGGTGATTGATCATCCAGTTATCTCTACAGAGGAGATGGAAATCATCAAAAACACAGGTGCAGCGATGCCCCTCACTGTCGCGGTGTCTCTCTATGTCTATCTTTTTCTATATCATACACACAGGCCCATCTCTCTCTCTCTCTCTCTCTCTTAGCCACACACTCAGAGAGACATACTTATCTGTGTATCTTCTCTTTTCGGTCTGGCAAGCAGCTAGACCGTCTTCGCCTTGCGTCTGTGGCTGACCCTCTCTTTGACAGAGTTCAAGCAATGGAAGAGCAAGACGCTAGACGCCACTTTCCCTGCTCACTCGGGTCCAGAGTCCCTTGTTCGTGCTCTAGAACAGCTCTGTGAGGAAGCTTCGTCAGCCATTGCTGGGGCAAGAGAAAGAGGAGAGGAAGGAGTTCCCATCATCGTTCTCTCTGATAAGCTAGCAGGGCCTGATCGCTTCCCTATCCCCTCTCTTCTGGCTGTTGGCGCTGTCCATCAGCATCTCATCAGGACCCAACAGGTTGGTTCTTCTTCTCGGAGTTGGGCGACTTTCTCTCCCTCCGACTCTCTCTCACTTTTCTCCTCGAATTATCTCTCCCATTTAGCGTGCCAAGGCCGCCATTCTGTGTGAGGCAGGAGATGCACGAGAGGTTCATGATCTCTGTACCCTTGTCGGCTTTGGAGCCGACGGTGTCTGCCCTCACCTCGCATACGAGGCCATCTCTAAGCTCTACGCGGACGGGATGGTTGCCGCAAGAGGCGGCGGAGCACTTAGTGAAAAGGAGCTGAAAGAAAACTATAGAAAAGCGCTTGGAAAGGGAATTCTAAAGGTAAGCAGAGGTCCTTCTGACCTCCTTCTCCACCCTTTCCTCTCTTCTCGCTTCGTGCCTGCAAGATAGACAAATGGCAACGTACATGGAGAGAGGGAGACAAAGACAGGCGACATAAGTCTAGAAAGAGAAAAAATGAGAAAGAGAAAAAGAGAGAGACAACGCGACATATCTAAGTCATCTCTTCATCTATCAGGTAATGTCGAAGATGGGTATTTCCACCCTTCAGAGCTACAAGGGAGCCCAAGTCTTTGAGGCTGTCGGTCTCGCTGATGACGTAAGTATCTAGGACCTCGCTCTCTCATCCCTGCTGAGGAAGGCTCTCTATCTCTCTCTTTTTTCTCTCTCTTCTATGACGACTTGTGGACTCTCCTCCTTCCTGCCTGTCTTCTGGCCTTCCTCCCTACTCCCGTCCCGTTCGTGTCTCTTTGCCTCTCTCTCTTTCCTTTCTCTCTTTCTTACCCCCTCTCTCTCGCGCGCGTCTTTCTTTGCTCTTTTTACACTTCTTGTTCTCCCTCAGACCTTTTCTGTCGCTAGTCACTCTGTCACCTCCAATGGTCTCAAACATCCATCTCTCTCTCTCTCTTCTCCACTACCAGGTCATGGATCTCTGCTTCACGGGCACCACTTCTCGTCTCGAGGGAGCAAACTTCGAAGCTTTATACACTGACATTGCCCGCATGCACGAGGCAGCCTACCCGATTCACTCCAACGAGGTGCCTCTCCTTCCGAACCCTGGCAACTTCCACTTTAGGAACAAAGGAGAGGAGCACTTTAACACTCCAGGGAGTATGGTGGCTCTCCAGCAGGTGCGCAGCGGAAGAAGACGCTAACTAGACGATGTCTTCTGTTCGATCGAGTGATTGATTGAGAGGGAGAGAGAGAGAGAGAAAGAGAGAGAGAAGGGAAGCCAAATAATAGGTGCTGACTAGGGTTTATCTCAAGATCACTCCTGTCCCCTACCTCTACTCCTGCATCTCTGGCTCATCTGTGGCTTGTGGACAGGCTGCGCGGACGAATAGTCGCGCTGCGTACAAGCAGTATACCGAACTATCCAACAAACAAGCAGAGAAAGTCTCCTTCCGCGGTCTCCTGCGCTTTAAGACGGATCCTGCCCGCTCCATCTCTCTGGAGGAGGTGGAACCGGTGCAGGAGATTGTCAAGCGATTTGTGACTGGCGCCATGAGCTTGGGATCTATCAGTGAGTCGTCGATGTCTTTCTCTCGCTCTCTTTCTCTTTATCCCTCTCAATCTCTCTTCTCTCTCTCTCCCTCTCTCTCTTTATTACTTGCCTCCTGTGTCTAAATGCTCCGCTCATGCTAATAGTCCCCATCTGTCTTATCTTTCTAAACCTCTGCGTCTTCATCACCAGGCAAGGAGACTCATGAGACATTGGCGAGGGCGATGAATAAGTTAGGAGGGAGGAGTAACACCGGAGAGGGAGGAGAAGATGTAGAGAGGTATGTACTCAGCCTGCTGCTAAGAGCGAACGTGGGACTTTAGCATGTCTGTGTGCTTGTCTCATGTTTCTCTCTGTCTGTATCTTGCTCTAATGATCGCTGCCGTCTGTCTAAAGGTTCTATGATGACCGGCGCTCTGCCATTAAGCAAGTTGCTTCTGGGCGTTTTGGCGTGACGAGCAATTATCTCGCTCACTCCGATCAAATCCAGATCAAGATGGCGCAGGGAGCAAAGCCAGGTCCGTAGACCTCCGGCCTCAATCCTCTATCATCTGAACAGTAACTCTCCTCATTAGCCTTCTCTCTCTCTTTCTCTCCCTCCTCTTTTTCTGCCTTTCTTTGTCTCTCTCTTACTACCTCTTCTCTCAGTGATGGCTGTTGTAAGTCTTCACTACATATGGAGTAGCTCTCTCTCTTTCTGCTTCGCTTCCTGCTGACTCTCTCTCCTCTCTGTCATTGGTCCCAGGCGAGGGAGGCGAGCTGCCTGGTCATAAGGTCTCTCCTTACATTGGCTCTCTCCGGCACACAACGCCAGGCGTGGGGCTGATCTCTCCTCCCCCGCATCACGACATCTACTCCATTGAGGATCTTGCACAGCTGATCCACGACCTAAAGAACGCGAATCCAAAGGGCACCGTGTCCGTAAAATTGGTGTCTGAGGTTGGGGTTGGCGTTGTCGCTGCAGGAGTCGCCAAGGCAAAGTCGGATCATATCACGATCTCAGGAGGTGATGGAGGGACTGGCGCTGCTGCGTGGACAGGCATCAAGGGCGCTGGGCTGCCATGGGAGGTAAGGAAGGAACGAGCTTGGAGAGAAAGATAGGGATGGGAGAGAGAGAGAAAGATAAAAAACAGAGAGATGTGGCGGTGAAACAGAAATAGCACCAGAGTAGCAAGGGACGGGAGAGCCTCAAGTGGCAGCAATGGCAATGTTAGGGAAGCGCTTAAGGGATCGAGAGAACAGAAGTGTACTAGCTGAGGATAGGGTCTTCCTCTTTCTTACGTCGTCTCTCTTTTCCTCTCTCTGTGTAAATAGCTTGGTATTGCCGAGGCACAGCAGACCCTGGTCCTCAACAATTTGAGAAGCAGAGTGCGTCTGCAGGCTGACGGTCAGATCAAGACAGGAAGAGATGTTGTCATCGCCGCCTTACTGGGTGCAGAGGAGTTCGGCTTCTCGACTGCTCCACTAATTGCCCTCGGTACGTCAACCCAGCAGCCTTGTTATTAAGGACTCTCTCCTTCGTTTCTGTCCTCGAGCGAGTCCCTCCTTGATGTCCTCTGACCCCTAGCACTCTCTTCTCTCTCCTCTCTCTCTCTTGCGTCTTCATGTCTCGTCGCAGGCTGCATCATGATGCGCAAGTGTCATCTGAATACCTGCCCTGTGGGCATCGCTACCCAGGACGAGGAGCTACGAAAGAAATTCAATGGACAGCCCGAGCACGTTATCAACTTCTTCTGGCTTTTGGCTGAGGAAGTTAGGGAAATCATGGCAGAGCTAGGTAAACTCTCGAACCTTTCTCTCTCTCTGCAGTGGTTTCTTCCTCTCAACCACGGGTGTAATGTATGGAGAAGAAGCATTTCTTGTTCCTGTTCTCCTCCTTCCTCTCTCTCGTTTTCTCTTCTCACTTCGCTCTCTCTCGTTTTCTCTTCTCACTTCGCTCTCTCTCGTTTTCTCTTCTCACTTCGCTCTCTCTCTTTCTCTTGTCGATCTTCTTCGCGTATGGCCTTGGGCCTACCATTTGCGCTCTATATATATCTTTACTGATACGTGGCCTGTGGCTTGTCTTACCTTTAGGTTTCCGCAAGATGGACGACATGGTAGGACGGGCTGATATGCTGGAGGTGGACTCGGCGAAGCTGCATTATAAGTCCAAGGGTCTCGATCTCTCTCCTCTCCTCGTCCCAGCTGCCTCTCTCAATGAAGAAGCAGGTGCTAGAAAGCTGCAGGAGCAGGACCATGAGATTGATAGAGCACTAGATAACAAGCTCATTGAGCTTGCGACCCCAGCTTTAGAAAGCAAAGAAAAGGTAAGAGGATCAAACAGCCTTTTAGATTAGAGACCGCGGCGGACATATGAGAGAGACAGAGGGCTCCTCACACGTTTTTTGGTTTGGATGCGCCTCTTTCTCTGTCCATCTCTCGGTTCCTCTCTCTCTCTCTCTCTTTCTTTTTTCGACTGAATGCTCACCGGCCCAATTGTCTCTCTCCTGTGTGTCTCGGTGCTGTGTGTTGGCGCTGACTCCTGTGCGCCATAGGTGGAGATCTCCGTTCCTATCACCAATCTAAACCGCACGTGCGGGACTATGTTAAGCTATGAGATCAGCACGCGGTACGGAGAGGAAGGACTGCCAGACGACACGATCCATGTCAAGCTTGAAGGACATGGTGGACAGAGCTTGGGCTTTGCCCTAGCAAAAGGGGTCTTCCTTGAGGTAAAAGACGGCTCTCTCTCCCTCACTCTTTCTCTTTCTCTCTGTGTGCGCGTCTCTCTCTCCTGATGTCTCTTTCTCTCAGCTTGAGCTTGTGCTTTTATCCAGCCGATCTTGGAACCAGTTAGCTCGTTATCGCCGCTCTGTCTCTCTCAGTCCTCCCGCTAACTCTTGGACCGCCCTTGTACATCCTGACCCTTTTCCCTCTACTAACTCTTTCCTCTGCTTTGGCCCGCTTTAACAGCTTCAGGGAGATAGCAACGATTATGTTGGAAAGTCTCTCTCCGGCGGAAAGATAGCTGTCTATCCTCCGTCTTCCCTCCTCGACACTGGCTTTGTTCCTGAAGATAACGTGATCATCGGTAACGTTGCCCTCTATGGCGGCACTCGCGGTGCCGCCTACTTTAGAGGAAGAGCTGGAGAGCGCTTTGCTGTGCGAAACTCAGGCGTGAAGACAGTCGTTGAAGGCGTTGGAGACCACGGTTGTGAATATATGACGGGCGGTAGAGTGGTTGTGCTCGGGAGGACGGGACGCAACTTTGCTGCAGGAATGAGCGGGGGAGTAGCGTATATTTATGACCCCAACGGTACGCCTCGCTCTCTTTCTCTCTTAATCTCTCTCTATCCCTCTCGCTTTTTACCGCTTACGTTCCCTCTTCTTGATGCTTCTTACCAGCTTCGTTACCTGGTCGCCTTCCTGTCTTTGTATGTCTAGCGTTCTTGCTAGGACGGATGGATGGCCAGACTGTGTTCTTCTTCATCTTCTTGGCTGTTTCTCTATTTAAGAATGACCCTTTTTCTCCTAATGCATTCGCGCTGACATTCTTTTGCTTGGCTGATTGTCTGTCTGGTCCACTGTAGGCGAGTTCCCTTCCCGTTGCAATCCTGGAATGGTGGGACTTGAGAGTGTAGAGAAGGGAAGCGAGGCGGAGGAGGAGCTAAAGAGCATGATTGAGGAACATGTTGCACATACATCCTCCACCGTCGGAAGAGAAATTCTCTCAGACTGGGACAGGGAGCTCAAATATTTCGTGCAGGTGATGCCCTATGACTATAAGAAAATCCTACTCGCGAAAAGGGCAAACGGAGAAGAAGCACAAGCTGCCGTGGCCTAAGACTCTACACCCCCTCTCTCCTCTCTCTCTCTCTTTTTTTCCAAGCGAGTTTCTCTCTTGCTTTCTAGGCCTCTAGAGGCAGTCAACTTATGCTCATAAAGTAAATATAGCAGTGACGAAAGACATTCCTATAAGTCGTGCTGGACACTCAGTACGCAAGATTGGAAGAGAGAGACAGAGAGCGAGAGCAAGAGACATCACACAGTGATGACGAAGCAGGGAGATGAAAGGATAGATATCCTCTTATGGGGGAATGGGAAGAGAGAGAGAGAGAGATCATCCGAGATGGTGAAGAGGCGGACGTCTGCACCCCTGCGAGTTGCTGTCGCGAGGGTAATCTATATAAATAAGATAGCTCTTCTAGGAAATTCATAAATAGCGGTAGGGAAGGGATAATGATAAGTTGCGTCAAAGGAAGTAAGGACACGAAAGATGACACTGCACGCTCGAGGATATTGGACATTGGAGACCTAGAACATAGAAAAAGAATGGGTTTTGCAGGAAGAGCTGGGTGGCAAAGAGAGAGAAAGAGAGGATTTGTGAGCCCTCTTCGAGGTTTTCAGCGTCTCTAGGCTGGTTGCTCTTGTCCTTTCCTCGTCTTCATGGTGTCGCTACAGGCGTCCGTAGGCGCAAGTAGGGATCTTCAGCACTGAGTGGATGAACGATTCCATCCTCCTCTACTACTGCGCCGTTTGGTCCCTCGCCCTGTGCCGGTTGTCTGGCGGTTGCGCTGTCCGGCCGAGGTGAGAGCTGGCTAAAGGCACGAGGTGGATTGGGAGTGAGAGAGGACGATGCCTCAGAGCATAAGGATCCCCTATAATGTACGGAACCAATAGTCTCCGCCCTGCGAAGGATGGAAGCGCGCAGCTTGCCATTCTTCTTCGGTGCATCGCTCTGGCTATTGTCTAGGGAATCGAGTCTTAAGAATGCTGGATGGGCTAGAGGTGAGACTCCATCGGCTCGACCACAGGCTAGTTCTTTGGTCGACAATGACCTCTTTCGAGGGCTAGAGCTCTCCTTCACGTCCCGATCTAAGCCTGCACCAATCCTGATCGCAATGTGATGAAGACTCTCCAGGCCTGTGGCACAGCAACATCGTCATTATTTATCGAAAGCATGCAGCCATGGAGCGCCAGCTAAGAGACTACCTTCCTTTTCCTGGACCTCTGTGCCCTCTTCTCGTCTGCGGACGTATTCCTGGTGCTCTTTCAAGGCTTCATGGATTCTACGGATATGACGCCATTCAATCGCTTCCAGAACACCAAACTTATTGGCCCGCTCTGACAACGTCCTTATGGCGGATAGGTATCGGTCCAACTGAAAGGGTCACAGTTCAACCGCATGAGGGTTAACGGGAGAACGTCAATGAGAGAGCACAGGGCAAACAATGAGCAGGCAAAACCTTTCCAGCTCCACGAAGATAAGCCGTACGAACTCACGGCAGAACACCAGAGAGGCAGACCAAAAGAGCTTGCCCACGAGGTAACGATGACCATCGAAGAAGCAGACGGAACCTACAAGAACGGTCATCTAAGAGGAACCATAGGCCTACGTCACTTACTCTATTCTTCTCAATGTCCAGTTTGGTATGGTTGATGACAGATAGCTCGTCTAGAAACTGTGGGCGGAAGATGTAGAAGCCCTGGGAGTCCAATAGTGACAAGAGGCCTGCTCGAGTCCAGGGTCCAGCCCGCGATAACCAGTCATCTACGAGGACCAGCCGATGGGAGTGGAAAACACGCTGGTTGAAGAGGTGGGTGAAGCTGTACGTCCCGCAAGGTAGAAGGGGAAAGTCAAATATAGAAAGAACAGGTCAGTTTCCACGTTCAGGGAGAGAGTCCAGGTAAAAACACACTAGCCCTTGATGGAGTCTTAGCTAAAGTGGCTAGACCTGGAAGATTATCTACGTAAGGCGAGCTCGAGAAGCAATATGATATGCCTTCTGAGAGGTCATTTCGGTGTCTTGCATTTTCACTCTGGCCTAGAACGAATCTCATGCGGTACTCTGTGGCCGCCCGTCTGTCGTACCTGACATGCCCCATCGTCGGAGAACCAAAACTCATCAGAGAAAGAGGTACTTTGGCTAGATACGACTGGCCTTGGAGGTCTATGGCAGCCAAAGCAGCTATGGCGCCACCGACGCTATGACCAGTAAAAAACACATGTCTGCAGGTTCATCATAGGCGGCCACACAGGAAGAGCGACGGGAATTGAGACGGAAGTTAAAGGAAGTCGTTCACTCGTGGAACAGGATGAAAGGATGGCATTGAAAAAGGAGCTAGAATCCCGTCAAAAGACCTGACTCCAGTGATAAGACCATCGTAGCGGGTAACAAAGATGTACTCAAATCGACCAGGACGCTGTGGGCAACATATGTCAAACTACAAGTGCGAAGACATGACTTGAGTGAAACCCTGAGAACGATTGCAGAGGTTGAGGCAGAAGGAGAGGGAGAGAGAGATTCAGTCCGACCTTGGCTTTCGCTGTAAAACATTGGACAGCATGCCATGCAGCATCGCCTCCAGAAGTTGGGGTCTAATATCGAGATAAAGGTTGAGAAGAATACTGCGTACGTAGCACACTTTGCCTTGAAGCCCCTCTATGCCCTGCAAGCGTACTAGCTTGCTTTTGAGTATCTCTTTCATGGCCTTGTCTCCGTCTCCTTCAGCGAATCCTCCTCCTCTTGAGAATGCAGCGACAAGGACAACGTCTCTAGAAGGGGTCCGCGCTCCAAATATCTGAGCTCTCATTCCATTGGGGTGAAGTATGGCTGGAGCGACAAGCCTCACCGTAGGAGGGAGAAGATCATGAATGGACTTCGATTGACCGGGGCCACGACTTCTTGCTGCCATGGCGAGCGAACCCATGAGAAAAGAAGAAAGACACAGGGAGTATCAGTACGATGGCCACACATTCAAAAGTGCCTAGCGAGGAGGAGAGAAAGCAGACAAATCACATGGGACGCCTAACTCGCAAATGATGGCCGGGAAAGCAAAGCATGAAGAGAGACGAACTTCCACGCAGTGCAAGCACAGCAAGTCGAAGAGGCAGAGAAGAACCTCGATGGCTCGAGGGCATAAGAAAGGTAGCATCACCTCCAGAAGTCGAACACTTCTTTTGGTATCTGCTGGGTGGTGGACTATAACAGGTGTACGAGCATAGGGCACATAAGTTCAGCTCAAACACATTGAAGTGCTTGCTCAAAAGCCTCTCTCTTCTAGCGGCTCCAGCTCCTTAAAAAAA
>FLMG01000369.1:22144-34453 GCA_900088475.1 Hyphochytrium catenoides
GAGAGAGAGAGAGAGAGAGAGAGAGGGAGAGAGAGAGAGAAGAAGCCAAGACATGGGAGAGAGCAAAAAATATTTTCAAAATTACGATAGAGATTCGTGTGTAGTAGGCATTCAGAATAAATAATTCCTTTAGAAGTGTTAACCATGATAAGAATCTATAGATTCTGGATATGTTTGATTGATGGTGAGTGAGAGAGCTCTTGAAGCTTTTTGAAGATTTGACCTCAGGCATCGGGGAAATCTGAAGCTTTTTGTTGCCGATAAGTTTGGCTTTTGGCAGCTCATCAGGGCCGTTGATGCTGCTGTCTTCTCTCCTGATGACTGCCGCTGGGCTGCTCTATAGCCTCTGAGAACCTTTATAGAGTTGTAACACCACTCTCTTACCATTATACTTCACCACTTACCCTAAAAGACTGCTTCGCTGCTCTCTCTCTTCTTCTTCTCTTCTTTTCTTTTTCTCACAATGACGTACTCCGGCGGTGAAGACCTGAACGCTTTGGTGGTGGACTTGGGAGAGAGTATGTTCAAAGTCGGCTTTGCCGGGGAGGACACTCCCCGGTTTTTCCAGCCGGCTGTCGCAGGATACTCAGAGAATGTGAGTGATTGACACAGAGGTGGAGGAGCCATCCCCCGATTTTATGCGCAGCTTCATTTTTGTTTCTTCTCCGATGATCCCGTTGTTGCTTGTTCTCTTCTTACTCTGCACTCTTATCTGGCCTCGGGCTTCTCGCCTCCCTTCCCGCCTGTCAGCCCATGGCACTGGACAAGTCCTGTGCACCTTCTCCCGGTCTCTCTCCCTGTGTCTCAAACTACACTAGTTCTGCCCTGCTTCTCTATCATCTTGGCGCCAATGAACGCCTCTTTTTCTAGACCTTTATCATCTCTCGGCTGAGTACTATCTCGCCTTGAGGTCAGCTCTGCATCCCCTCTGTAAGCCGCCCTTTCTTTCCAATGTTTTTGGTCTTGCTTGTGTCCCTTTTCGCTATCGTGTTTCTTCCTGTTACTCTTCTCTCTCTCCCTCTCTCTCTCCCTCTCTCTCTCCCTCTCTCTCTCCTCTCTCTCTCCCTCGCCCTCCTTTCCCCCCTCCTTCTTCTCTCTTACTCTCTCTGTCTCTCTGTATTTTTGCTCCCTCCTCTTACCTCTTTCTTTCCTTCTCTTACTCTTCTTTTTGTCACCGCCTTTCCCTTTTCTTTCCCTTCTCCCTACTCTCTCCCTCTCTCTCATACTCTTCTTGGATAGGATGCTCTGATGTGCTGTCTTCTTCCAAGGCTGGCTTTCTATGCATCTATCGCTCACTTTTCTCTCGCTCTCACCTGCTTCCCCCATCCCTACTCTCTGGCCGTCTTTCTCTCTCATCCTCTTTTTTGTCTCTCTTGAAAGTCCATCAAGAAGAACTTGAAGCGGCCAGACTTTGTTGGGAGCGAAGCTGTGGATCTGCCTCGGAAGGAGATGCAGCTGCACTCTCACATTACCGATGGACTGTGGACCGACTGGGACATTGTCGAGCACGTGCTGGAGACAAGCTGTGAGAAAGCTTTGTCGGTGAAAATGACAGGTGAGCGGAGTGAATGGGACAGCTTGGGCGTGGACTAGTGTGAAGAAGGTAACGCACCGCAGAGAGAGAGACACAGAGAGAGACAGAGAGGGACACAGAGAGAGACAGAGAGAGACAGAGAGAGACACAGAGAAAGACGGAGAGCAACCGAGATAGATACAGGCAGAGAGAGAGAGCGAGGAAAAGAGAGAGAGGGAGAGACAGGCCTGGCTTTTGGCGAGGATGTATGGGAACTGCTCAGAGTCTAGACAAAGAGCAATGGAATGAACTACAGTCTAAACAAAAAGGACAGTGGGCGGGGGGAGAGAGAGATGGGAAGGAAGAGAGGAGACTAACTTTGAGCAAATCGCTCTCTCTCTGCAGATCATCCTTTTCTCTTTTCGGAACCTTCCTTCAACACCAGGCCCATCAGAGAGAAGGTCAACACTTTCTCCTCTATCGACCCAGCAGTTGCTGCCATCTAACTCTTTATCCTTTTTCTCTCTCTCCTTGTCTGGGTCTTCTCTTCCTCTTTCTGGGCCAAGCAGCTGACAGAACTGATGTTTGAGAAGTACGAAGTACCTGCCTTCTTTCTCTCCAAGTCTGCTGTCCTCAGCTGCTTTGCTAATGGCAGATCGACAGGTGAGAGACGGCAGTCAAGCTTAGGGTTGCTGGTAGATGAGAGGGCACATCCGCAGTGGTGAAGCGTGAGAAATATTGATAGAGATAAGTAACTAGAGGAAGAGAAAGAAATAAAGAGATAGAGAAAGGCAGAGAGAGAGAGATTATGGACAGGGCGAAGCATGAGCAACTAAGGGCAAGGCTCTGGTGGCGAAGAAACAGCTCTGGTCCTGCCTATTCTCCGTACATTCTTCACTCATGTTCCCCTCACCTGCTCCCTTCTTTCGCAAATCGAGGTCTCTCTCTCTCATTGTTCCCTCTGTCTCGCTTTCTCACCTCCCTCGACGACTTTTTAAACCAGTCCCTTTTTGATGTTCTGTCTCTCTTGTCGTTAATCTTCATCAGGCCTCATCCTTGACATTGGCGGCGGAACCACCACGGTGGTGCCTGTGCATGACGGCTATGCTCTGCAGAAGGGGCTCATGAGATCACAAGCGGGTGGTCGCATGCTCGACAAACAGCTCCTTGCGGTACTGGAGAACAAGGTAGAGTCGAACGAGAGAAGGGAGAGAGTGAGAGAGTGAGAGAGAGAGAGAGAGAGAGAGAGCGCAAAAAAGAGAGATGGAGAAAGGATTTCGATCTCGTCTTTATCTCTTGATTTTTTGTCCTCTCTCTCGCTACCTACGTTTTTCTTGGTTTCCATGCATGTTCCCTTTGCCTGGTGGTCAAGAGCTTGGTTTGCTCTCTCTGTCTATCATAGCGATCGTCATTTTCCAGTTGGTGGCCCGTTTGTCTCCACACTCTCTTCTCCCTCCTATGTCCTCTCTCCTTCGGTCTGTCGCTCTCTCTCGCTCTTCCCTCGCCTATCTCTCTTCGCTCGCTCTCTCCCCCCGTCTTTCACTGTCTCTGTCTCTATTATTTACTGATCTCTTTCTCTTGTCTCCCCTTCTCTCCACACGTTGATGCTATCACTAGGGCCTGGCCATCCAGCCACGCTTCATGACTGATCTCCCACAAGACCCTATGCAGGAGGACGAGTCAGGATATCATCAGTCTTTTCTAGAGTATCACAAATTAGATGTCGTAAGGTAGGGCATATCACGCTAGCCACCGCTGTCCTCTCGTGGACATTGCCCTATGACGTGCTTTCCCTCTCTGTCGGCCTTCTCTCTCTTTCTCTCTCTCTCTCTTTCTCTCTCTCTTTCTTTCTCTTTCCTTGTGGTCTCTCTATTCTCCCTTTCTCTTGTATTGCCGTCTGCCAGCGCCGTATCGGTCCTTAGATCCCAAGCACACCCAGCGCAGCTCATCTTGTTTTTTTGCTTAGTTGTTGAGTTTGAGACTCTGTGACACTGTGTGACCCTTCATCTCCGCCACCTCAATCTGAGATGCACGCATTGTGTGACGCTTTCGTCATTGTTGTTCATTGGCAACCTCTCACGTACGATAGGAACCTGAAAGAGTCCGTATGCCGAGTCAGCGACGCTGCTTTTGACGAGGCGGCTAATGCACAGATCCCTACAGGTCGCTACAGCGCCTCACTTCTCCCATTTTCCACTCTCTCTCTTGCTCTCTCTCTCTCTCTGTCTGCCTGTCTATCTTCCTGCTCATTCCCAGTTGACCCCGTCATTGTTTGCCATAATCGCCACCCTATACTCGCAAAACTTCCCGCTGTCTCTACTCGCTCTCAACAAGAGTGTAGCTCTGTTAATGTGCTTACCCTTCCATCCTCACCCTGTCCTCCTAGTGCCCTACGAGCTTCCTGATGGCAAGACGGTGGAAGTGGGCACAGAGAGATTCGGAGTCCCAGAAGTTCTCTTCGAGCCCTCACTCAACCTCGTGCTAAAGGTCAGGTCAAAAAGAGAGTTCACAATGTGTGAGAGAGAGGGTGTAAGGAAAGGAAAAGGGGAGAAGGGAAGAGAGTGCTTCTGAGAAAGAGAGAGAGGGAAAGAGAGAACTAGAGCTGTCCGCCCTCTGCACTTGTCTTATAATTGTCCGTCTAGATCCGGAACTCTCTCTCTCTTTAAAGAGATTACTCCTCATACACGCTGCCGCCTCTTCCATATACTGCTTGCTCATACTCTTTCTTCTTGCTTGCCGGCCATTCTGTGACGTTTCCCGTCCCACCCACAGGACGCGCTTACTCTAGAGCCTCTTCAGAAACTTTTGGTTGACGCTGCGATGGCATGTGACCTGGAGGTTAGGAGGGATCTCTTCCATAACATGATCCTGACAGGAGGAGGCTCTTGCTTTGAGGGAATCACCGTCAGGTTGGGCTCTAGATGCTTCTCTTTCAAACTCTTCCTCTCTCTCTCTAGTTGTCCTCTGGCCTGGATCATGGTTCTGCTGCTCGAGGCGATCTGAGCCCTGTGTAGACCCGACTTGCTATGCTGGTTCCCTGCCCATCGCAGGTCAATGGATCTTCTCGCTAAGCTTCAGTCTGTGCCTGTCTCCTTGGTCATAACTCTCTGTCTCTCTCTCTTCTTCACGTCATCATTTATGGTGAACTCAATTGCCTAACCTCCGTTTGTGTCTATCTACGACGGTCCACCCACCTTCTCTTGCCTTTTGCTGTTGCTGCCTCTCATTAGGCTAGAGAGAGAGGTGGCCGCCCTTGCCCCTCCAGTCTTCAAGACTAAAGTCCTGGCAGCGCACGCGCCGGAGAGAAGATTGGGTGCGTGGCTAGGAGGCTCCATCCTCGGCTCTCTTGGCTCGTTCACGGAGATGTGGATCAGTAAGGCAGAGTTTGTCGAGCATGGGCCCACAATCGTAGAGAGAAAATGTCCGTAAGGCAGTGAAGGGATGCAGTAAGGTCCTGCAATGTCTCCCGCAGTCAGCTTCTCTCTCTTTCTAGCGTGTATTTGTTTCCCATCTCTCATCGGCTTTGACCTCTTCTCTGCATAGTAATGCAGTCTCCATACTCTAGAAGTACTTAAGACGTATTCTGTCTCTCTCCCTCTCTGTCATGAGTCCGCGTCGTGCCTCTGGAAGAGTCCTCGTGGCTGTGGAGAAGGGAAGAGAGAGAGAGAGAGAGAGAGAGAGAGAGAGAGAGAGAGAGAGAGAGGAACAAGAACATCGTGTGCTCTTGCCGACATTCTCCCTCTACACGGCTGCAACGTTTGGTTCTCTAGTTCGATACTATGTCTCACATGTAAATCAGAATTCTCTATCTATAACATCAGCATCGCTAGAACATGGCTCATTCTCTCTCCTCACTCCGTCTCTCTGTCCTTCAGTCTCTCTCTCTCTATATCCAGTGTCTCTCTACCTCGTCTTCTCCCGATTATATTTTCTCTATCTTTGCTCTGTCCGCCTGAGCAGCAGTGACACTTCTCTTTCCCTTTATCTCATTATCCGAACTTCTTAATCTTTCTTTCTGCCTGAACGATAATTCTGGGGGAGAAGAGAGAGAGTGACGAAGTCCCATATCGCAAGCTGCTAACTAGGGAGAGAGAGAGAGAGGGCTTTCCTCTCTCTCTATGTCCCTAAGCCTTAGACTTCTCTTCTCGCACGATGACGGTAAGACAGATATTGCCATAGAGTCTACAACTTTTAATGATAAGATAGCCTCAACAGTAGAACAGCGACCTTCAAGGACAGTCTCTCTCTTCTCTCTCTCTCTCTTGCCCTCTCTCTCTCAAACTCTCTCTCTTTCTTATTCTCTTCTCTACTGTCTGAGAGCTTCAGGCACGGTTGGTCTACTCGGCACCTGCACGTGGTAGGGCGTGTTCCCCGTGATAGGATTGAAACCTTCTCCTACCGTGTGATCGTGCAGATTCTTCGCCCTGATGGCTGCTCTGTATCGCGTCTGCTGGTCTTCATATTGCAGCCGAAGCCCGTCTTTACTGTCATTATATTGCAGAGACACGACGTCGAAGGGAACGGAAGACTTGTTGGTCCTGCTCTTGACTCCGGAGGACCGCAGAGACTCTAGGCGAGCTTCCTCTTCGGCCTGGGCCGCCTGCAGTTGCGAAGGAGAGGCATGAGATAGGAGGTAGAGAGAGAGAAATACACAGATATATAGAGAGAAGAAAGGAGAGAGAGACAGCGGCGAAGAGTGAGAGAGAGAGAAGAGAAAGACGCAGAGAGAGAGAGAGTAAGGGTGCACTGGCTCTTCTATTGTACAAACGCAGCAAGTGGATAAGAGAAAGAGAGAGAGCAGATGATCTCAGATGCTATGCGAAGCGGGAACAAGTTGTGATCCCGAGAGAGAATGGAGAGGGAGAAAAAGAAAGAGAAAGAGAGAGAGAGAGAGAGAGAGAGAGAGAGAGAGAGAGAGAGAAGAGAGAGAAAGTACGAGAGAAAAGAGAAAGGTAGGAGAAAGGTGGACAGTACAAAGGTCTGAAAGCAAAAGAGAGGAGGAAAAGTAGGGCAAACTCCAAAGAAAGAGATGGGAAGTGGAGGAGACCGAGAAGATACAGAGACATGCACTTCTTAGACATGAAATTGATCGGGAAGAGACTGCGGAGAGAGACACACAGAAAGAGAGTAAAAAGAGATGGCGACCTCCATCTGCTTCCATCGTGTCTCCTCTCTTTGCAACAGCTCCGTCCTCTTCTCACTCTCCAGCTGCTGTTTCTTTATCGCCATCACGTCACGCCGCTGCTTTTCCTCCCCGGCTAAGTGACCCCAGAAAGAGACGGAAAAGAGAGAGGGCGGAAGAGAGAGGCACAGAAGGAGGAGAGAGAGAGAGAGAAAGAGAGATGACATTGAATAGAGAGTTAGAAAAATGGGAGCCTTCAGGAGAGAATTCAGCGACATGAAGGGATCCCATTCTACAACTAAAACTCTATGTCTAGTGCCTCTCTCATTCATCACCCCTTTCTTTGAGTTACTCCTCTTTGCTCTCTCCTCTCTCTGTCTCTCATTCTCTCTCTCTGTTTTGCTTTCGCTCTCGCTCTCTCCTGCTTTTCTCTCTCCCTCTCTCTCCTGCTTTAAATGTCTCACTCACTCTCTCCCGCCCTTCTTG
Source organism: Hyphochytrium catenoides (assembly GCA_900088475.1). Taxonomy (NCBI): domain Eukaryota; class Hyphochytriomycetes; order Hyphochytriales; family Hyphochytriaceae; genus Hyphochytrium; species Hyphochytrium catenoides. The sequence continues at coordinate 29,266 of FLMG01000369.1, forward strand.
TGCTCGCTCCCTCTGTCACTTTCTCTTCGGCACTTTGCTTTCTTACGGAATGATGGGGTCTCTACGCCTCACGCCGTGCAAATACCTGCAGTAGCTCCCTCTTTGTGTCTCTTATTCTTTTTCTCTCTCTCTCTCTCTCTCTCTCTCCTCTCTTTCTCCCTTCCCCTCTCTCCTCCCCGGTGGCCACATACCGACATCAGTGTGAAATCTATCTGCATCCGCCATGTACCCCGCGGCGGAGGGATGAAGAACCACCATCGCTTCTCCGCTCTCGTGCACGTTGATCCTCTGAAAGTTCTCTCTCCTCTGTGCCAAACGCTGCTTTTCCACTTGTTCTCTGTCTGCTAACGCTCTTCTCTCTCCCCTGGTACGAGGACGGATGTTATGGAAGCCACTGATGGGAGAGACAGTGCCGCCTCCTCTCTCTTTCTCTCTCTCCCCGTCCTTTTCTCTCCCGGTTGCGTGCGGACTAAGTGGTCGACGGCCAGTCTCCACGACGGATGGGACGTAACCTTGCGGCTCCGACACTGAGAAGACAGAGAGTTGGGGAGATGATGATAAAGGGAAGAAAATGAGAGACGGAAAGAGAATGGGAGAGGTGTGAGTAGCGAGAGACAGAGAGAGAGAGAGGGGGAGAGACACAAGGAGACGAGAGACACAAGAAGAGCGCATGTGAAAACGTTCACTGGAGAGGAGGAATGACAGGGAAAGGTACCAGCTTTCTAAAGAGAAAAGATAGAAAAAAGAAGCCAAAGACGGAGAGGTCGTGACGGAGAGCGACAAAAGAGACCAAATTTAATGGAAAGGGAGAGAGATAGACCTGAAAATGAGAGAGAGTGCGTGTGTGTGTCTGAGAGAGAGAGAGAGAGAGAAAGAAACAGAGAGAGAGATGAAGGAAAGATATAGAGAAAGAAAGAAAGAAAGAAAGAGAGAAAAGGAAAGAGAGAGAGAGAAAGAAAGAGAACGAGAGAGAGAGAGAAAAAGAGAGAGAGAAAGAAAGAGAAAGGAAGGAAAAGAGAGTCTGAGAGAGAGGGCACTAGTTGGCGCTCAATTCTTACTCGTGTTTTGTGGCCTCGAAGTCCCTCCCAAGGCTCTGGAAGTCGGGACCATGGGCCGGGTCGACCCCTGGAAGGCGTGCTGAGGGTTTACCATCGGAGGCCGTTGAGTGGGAGCTGGCGCGGAAGGGTGGAAAGAGAGAGAAGGGTTAACGTTCTCTCTCGCTCTCTCTCCTCCACCTCCCTGTCCTGGATGTGCCTCTAGGCCCCTGAAGGTCTGGCCTTGGGAAGAGAATGTCTGCGGCTGCTGCTGTCTCATTGACGGCGGGGGTGCTGGATAGGAAGAGAGAGAAGAAGAGAGAGAGGAAGAGAGAGACACGGAGCCGTTCATTCCTCCCGATCCCCCCATAAAAGAGGCAGAAGGCTGGCGCTGTGTTCCTGGAGGTTGTGAAGGGAGAGAGACCGGATAGACCGGCGCTGGAGAGGCAGAAGAAGGAGGAGGAAAGCCAGAATGAGAAAGAGAAGAGAAAGGAGGTCCTCTTCCTGTCTGTTGTGCGACATTTGTCTGTCTCCCGGTCATCTGAGGAGGGAAACCTCTAGAAGTGCCCGCATAGGGGCCATGGCCCTGCGACATGTCCAAAGAAGAGGAGAAGAGAGATGAAAAAGAGACGGAAGAGAGAGAGAAAAGAAGAGAGAGCTTGAGAGAAAGCAGCTGCAGTTATGTACGAAGAAGACAAAGAGTTGCGCGGAGTCCTGTCTAGGTCTGTCCGCTGCAAGGGCATGCGCAGGAGAGCATCACTGAAGGTAGAAAGGATGAAAAAGAGAGAAAGATAGAAGAAGAATTCTTTGCTCTCAGACGCTCTGCGTCAATCTCTTCTTCTTTCTCCCGCTCAATGTTTTTCCCTCCTTTTCTCCGTCACCTCTGGATTCTTTGCTCTTCTCCTCAGATTGAGGAAGTAAATGCAAGTTAGCAGCTTGCTCTTCTCTCTCCCTGTCCCCGCGAAGAGATTACTCTGTCTCTCTCTCTCTCTCTTTCTCTCTCTCTTGTCTCTCCTCTCTCTCTCTCTGTGCCTTCCTCTCTCGTGGGGGTGCCTCTCTTCTCCCCAGTATTATCTTCATTATTATTATTGGCCCTCATTTATCTGTCATCGCCTACCTGGCTTGAGTCTCTCTCTCCCTGATCTTTCCTTTCGCTTGTAGTTCTATTTGATTGTGTTGCTGCCAGCCTTTCTATTCCTATTTCCCTCTCTCTCCCTCCCTCTCTCTCTCTCTCTCTCTCTCTCTCTCTCTCTCTCTATTTTTCTCTTTCTCTCTCTTTCTCTGCCTTTCTGCCTTTCTCTGCCTTTCTCTCTCTCTCTCTCTCTCTCTTTCTCTGCCTTTCTCTGCCTTTCTCTGCTTTTCTCTCTCTCTCTCTCTCTCTGCCTTTCTCTCTCTCTCTCTCTCTCTCTGTCTCTCTCTCTTTGCCCTTCTCTCTGTCTCTCTGTCTCTCCCCTTCTCTCTCTCTCTGCCTCTCCTTGTCTCTGTCTCTCTCTCTCAGTCCCTCCTTTGAGCTCTCTTTCTCCCTCTTTACCTCTCTCTGGCTCTGTGTTGGTGAGTGTCTGTCTGCTTTCTTCTCCTTCTCCCTTCCTCTACCTCACTTTCTGTCTCTAGTCTCTAGTTCGCCCTCTGTCTCTCTCTCTGTCTGGTTCTCTGTCTGCTCGGGCAGGCCAGGTGGTGAAACCGCCAAAAAGCTTTCACCCCTGATGAAAGAATCAAATAATTCTTAAGGGTAATAGTTTATCTATAATGAAGGAGGCTTTTTCTTTCAGGGCACAAATAGATCGTTTAGAACGTTTCCTTCAGTTAACCACCAAGTACAAGTAGTCAGGTACAAGTACTATAATCCAAGGACTTGGAGCTATGCAAGTGAAGCAGAAGAGTAAATGATGATGGTCGGTTACACTACTACCACCGGTGGAAGAAAAAGCTATTATCATTATAAAACTCTAGTATCCTAAGCTACGAACGCGGATACTCTGGCAGGAGGAAGAAGAAGAGGTAAGGTGGAGAAGGAAAGAAGATCTCACGCCACCACCACCAGCAGCAAACCCTTCAAAAAGACATATTCTTCGCTTTCATGCGGTGGTTCTTCTTCGACACCACTGTCGTCGTCCTCTGATTGATGGCGGTGGGAAGAGCCACTCGTCGGTGGAGCAGAAGTATTATCTCCTCTTGATTCTCATCTTCTTCCTCTTCCTCCTCCGGGCTGTACCACCAGAAAAGTGCGTGATGATGTTGTTGGTTCGGGCTACTTCTCGCCTTATCCATGTCAGCAAAGCAGTAGGGATGAAGAATGAGGAGCCCACTAACGAAGGACTCACCGCAAAATTTAGTCGAATGATGAGCAGCCGCTCAACGGGTCTAGGGACAACAGGAGGGTCATTTACAAATATGAAGATCAGGATTTTCGAAGCGTGTTGAGTTGTCGAGCTTCCTTCCGTCTCTTTGAGTTGGTTCACTTGTTGGTGGGAGCGAGGCGCCGTCATCTTGATGATGTGTGTCTCATCAAACCGCTTGTGAAGAGATAGAGGAAGCATCGCTTCATCTGCCGTAGTAGTGAATATCATATAAGAAGTTATGATATGCTGGAGCCTTGCCTACTATCAGGGCCCTACCCGCCTTCACACCTGCCTTTCCGGGATCATTCATTTATATATGAGGACACGACCCTTGGGAAGAATCAACCTGATGCGTATAATATCTGCCTCCTCCAGCAGTCACGTCAACGGCGTTAGATTTTACTGATTATTGATTGTTCTGTTGCGCCTATCATTAGTAGCCTTCTTCTTCGTCTCCCTCTTATAATCTGATAAGGAGCTAGCAGCTACTATCCTTTTTTACTTTTTATATAGAGGGAACTGAACCTGTAAGAGCCCTAATACTTCTTGAGCTCTTCCTCTTCACCTCGTCGTTTTCTTCTCTATCCATTGCTGCTTCATCATTTATTGGTTCCACAGGATAGATGTCAAGACCAGATTGAAGAAATCAAAACCCTGATAATCAGTAGATTGATAACCTTTAGTTCTCGAAGTTTTGTCACGCTCTAATACGGAATACATAAATAATATGAAACTTTTATAAAACAAATTAGATCTAAGCTGCTGTGTGATGGAAGGCTAGATTAATGGTGAACAAAAGGCCCAAAAGCTGAGTAAATAACCATAAAAGAATAAAGTAGTTCTAATAAAACAGTAGAGCAATGAGGAAAGCCAGCGAAAGAGCGGGAGCAAAGGTAGACCGAAGAGAGAGAGAGAGAGAGAGAGAGAGAGAGAAAGAGAGAGAGAGCGAAAGGGAGAGAGACGAGAGAGAGAGAGCGAAAGAGAGAGAGAGAGAGAGAGAGAGAGAGAAAGAGAAAGAAAACTGCAACAAGAAAAGAAGAAGCAAGAAGAGGAGACGCCCAACTGACCACATTCTACCACTCCGTACCATTATCATTATACTTTACTATAAAACTTAGCTAGGATGATGACGCTGGGTGGGAAAGGAGAAGAAGGAGAAGAGTGGCCAACCGCGGACTAAAGAGACGGGTGTCTGGGGAAGAGAGACGGAGAAGAGCAGCTCAGAACCAGCAGCAGAGCAGCAGAAGAGGAGATACAGCAGTAACCTTTTCTTGAGAGTGGAACTCGGTCCAAGTAAAGCAGTCTGCTACCTAGAGACTGAGAACTCTCAGTATCGCTGAGGAGAAGATGAAGAAGGAAGACTGGAGAGCATAGTAGGACGAATGCTTATATTCAAGGATAGACTGCATCAAGACCAGAGGCAAGAAGCTACCGACCCAGAGACAGTCATGGTAGGTGAAAGGAGAAGAGAAGGAGGTTCTTGACCAAGTCCCAGAAGTAGAAGACAACGACGATAACAACGGAGAGAAACAAGATCAAAGACAAAGTAGGGATGAAGGGATGAAGGCGATGGGGAGCGACAGCAAAGCGCGTGCTATGTTCCAGCCCCATTCCCTTCTCTCTGTGTCGCTCTCTCTCTTTGTCTGTGTGTCTCTCTCTCTCTCTCTGAGCCGCCTTCTTGGTCGCTCTCTCTCTCCTCCTTTTCTCTCTCTCTCTCTCTCTCTCTCCCTCTCTCATAATATGAGGTTGCTCTTTCTCTCTTATCCTCCGTCATCACTCTGCTGGCTTGCTCTCTGAACGCCTGCCATCGGTGCG
>FLMG01000369.1:34477-58995 GCA_900088475.1 Hyphochytrium catenoides
TCTCTCTCTCTCTCTCTCTCTCTCTCCCCGTAGTTTTACTTCTTACACTTGCCTCTTTCTTTCTGACTTTGTCCCGCTAGCCTGCTCTCTGGACCAACAAGGATTTGAAGTTAACAACGATCTGAAGCTTGCCAACTTCCTGTCCCTTCCCTTCAAGCTTCTGTAGAACTCTTGCTGCCTCTCTTGAGTTCTTCCTGTCCTTTCTTTTCTCTCTCCCTCTCCTTGTGCGGGTATTCTCCTAATAGCAAGATCGGTCATGAAGGGCGAGACAATGAAGAAAACAAGCACCAGAAAGCGAAGAATGGCCACTAGATGCTGGAAACCTCGCTCTTCCTTCTTGCTTTTGCTCTTTTTCGCTCTCTCTCTATCCTCTCGTCATCTTCTTAGAAGTGCACAAGCTGCCTTGCGAGCCTCTCCTCCCAACGCCCGACGAGCTCCACTGAACGCTCTTACTACTGAGCCGAAGCAATTTGTAAAAACGAAGCCTGAGGCTGCTTCACTCCTGAGGAGAGTTCCGGAGGACCGCTCCGCCGGACAGGAGCAGAGTTCTCATCAGCTCTTGGAAGAGGCGAGCAATAGAGTTGTCTTGACAGCAAAAAACGCTGTTGAGGCGTTAAAAGTGTTGGCAGACATGAAGAAACAGTTCCGAGAGTCGAAGGGTGTCAAGAATCTAATCGCATGGAAGCGGGCGGTTGACAACGTAGCGGAAGTACGTCGTGAGTACGAAGCCGACGTGGCCAAATGGAAACGTGTTAGGGATCGGCTACCCTCGGAGCAGAGGAAACAAGTTACGGAGGAGCTGGCTGGCAGAATGACAGGAATTCTTTCACGCCTGAGAACTACGATAGACATCGAGTCTGGGGAAATTTCAAGTCACAGTGCAAACCTCCTCCGCGTTGCTTGGCATGGCGTTGTCACGAGAAGAACGGCTCTTATTAGCGCCTCAACACGCTCCACACAGAAGAAGAGGCAGCACCAAACGTCGAAGCGTCAGGAAGATAAAATTGCATGGGAACGGGCAGCCGAAGAAAAAGCTGAGGCCTTGAAGGAATACAATGCCGCTATGAAGCGCTGGAAAATTCTTAATGACCGGCTATTCTCGCAGAGGAAGGTGGAGAATAACAACAGAAGGCTTAACGGCATCAGTGAGACTAACAGAATTATGAAAGCATTGATAAACTTGGACTACAGTCGAATAGGAGAAGATTGGAGCACTTTAACGCCATAGAAGCATGCTACTATGTCGCTTGGCTGAGTGCGGAAGAGGAGAATGCGAAGGTGAGGCACTTTGTACAAGCGCGGCCAAAGTGACCGAAAGGAAGCGCACTCTGGGACATAATGCAGCCTCTCCGAAGCATCAAAGTGCTGTCAATGGTCAGCCACTACCAGGGACAGAAGACCCAAGACGAGCCCTAATAGCTGTAGACCTCTTATAGAATGGAGAAGTCAGATAGCAGCAGCAGCACTTTCAGCTGAGCTATCCAACCGCCTCGGCGATCGTTGAGGACAGCTACTAACCTGCTTGCAGCCATGCTCCAATGCCAAAGAGAAGGTTCTGTTGACGGTGATCCCAGTCATCAGACACTGTTTCTTCCTTGTCGAGTTCATGTTTCTTCTGTCTCTTCTCTCTGTGCTTCTACTTCTTATATATAGCAGAATATCATAACTGCTTTCTAGGTGAACGTTTGCGCCGCCTGACATTTCTACTTAATCGAAAGACTTTATCAACAGTTTCCAGGAGCACTTCTTGGATCAGTGCTTTAGCTCTAACATAGAGAGTGCTTTTCTAGCTCTATGACAAAGAGAGAGAGCCTCAAACCTACTATGGACGCACGTTGGAGCGAAGCAAGAAGGTCAAAGCTATCGTGCACCTGCAAAAGTTGCTATAATCCAATAAGAAGGAAGAAGACAGTGTAGCTGGACGTAGTTTTAAAGGCCTCCACGGAGTAGTAGGTGCAGCATATTATGGCCCAACATCTCTCCTAGGAACACTGATGGCTTGTGGCTCACAAGCTACAGGGCAACATCGAAGCACGCTGTCGTGATTCTATCTAATCACTGGTCCATTGGAGCTATGTAAATATCCCATGCCATTATCGTGTTCAGCAAGGACATCGTAACTCCTCCACTACCTCATCATTAGTCATCTGAAGCTGGACTAGAGCGAGCAGACAGCCGAAGGGTAGAGCATATCAAGAGGGTAGAGCATATCAGTAACAACGTCGGAGGACAAGGAACTTGAAGGACTCATAGTCTGCCCTCGTGAGGGTGGTGCTAACCAAGGTCAGAAATGCGTTCAGGACGTTCTCCTTCACATGCTTTCGAGGACTCTGGTTTGAAGTTTTTCGTGGGAGCTTCGGCGGGCCCAACCAGAAGCCTGGAGATTAACCGGTACGTGGTGATTGCTTCAAGTGCTGTTCAGGACACGGCTCTTGATGAATGTGTCCCATGGCGAACTCGCTGCCATCCAGACCCCTTCCTTATACAGCAGTACATGTCGCGCAACAGGGTCGATAGTCTTGGAGCAGCGAGCAATATGAAGAAGTATGAGGCTGCAGGGCTGCAGTTTGTCCAGATAATTTTTGAGTGTTTAGAGGTAGTTTGCCTTCTATCCTTGATTGCGTGCAGCGCTTCCTAAGAAGCTTCACGAAGATCACTCTGTATTCACTTGATGCTTTCCGGCATCGTGGTCGTCATGGTCTCGCTCTTATGATGGCTTGAATCGTTCACCCTATTAGAGACTCCTTAGCCATCCATGGGAAACGATGCTCTTGAGATCCTAAAGTTATTCTTCTTTCGCCAGAGTTAGACCCTCCTTCTTCGCTGACTTGCCTGCTCGAGTGCGATGACATGATCATGCTCTTCATGCCTCTTTCCCGCCTCTTTCCCGTCCCTTTCTCCTATTTGTTACTGCCGAGGACATCAACTACTAGGAGGTTTCCTTTTCTTCAGTTGTTCTAATAATAATGTTGATCATAGACAGGGGTGGAAGGCGTTGATGAAGGGGACCAAGACTTCGTAACTCTTGCTGCTTCTTCTTCTCCTTCTCTTTTCTCTTTTAATCGAGTAGTAGTAGTAATGCATCATCGTGATATAATAAGTAAAAAACAAGCAACAGAACGTGAATAAACCTGGAAATAAGGGCCCTTTATTATTTTTATAAAGGGTTTTATAGAAATTAATTCTGAGTAGGCGATGGAAGTTTATAAGCAAGTTTGGTATACACCTTATTTTTAGGGTTAGGGTCATTAGCCTTTTAGACTACTGCTACTCGTACTGCTATGCTAGAATAGTGCTGTGTGTTTTGGTAGTGAGGGCATCTCTGCGGGCAGTCAGTAGTCAGTTCACTACTACCGTTGAAAGCCTTACTACTCGCTTTGGTTGAGGATCTTTCTTTCTCTCTTGCGGCTGCTGGCCGCTCCATTCAGCTTTTATGATTTCCTACCGTCGTCTTTATATAATCCGTATAGATCTAATGAGTCCAGCTAACATAATGGTTGGCGGGGTATCCTGCTCTTTCTCGCGCCTACGAAGGGCCAATGACAGATCTTTGAAGCGGCGGAGACACTCCGACTCTACTACTAAGTATCTCTGTCTAGATAAGAGAGAGTTCGTGGCACTTCTCTCTTTCTCTGTGACTCCGTCTCTCTCTGTCTCTTCTCTAGCTCCATCTCTTTCTCGGTGCCTTTTCCTTCCATGCCTCGGAGGCCAAACGTATGGCTTCTGGCTTCATCACCGCAGGGAAGCCCCTGTTCCCATTGAGCAGACTCCTGTAGAGGCATACAGCTACGGCCCGCGGCTCTCCCGTCCCTCGGATTTCTTTGCATAGCACTGTCTTCTCCCCTGCTCTGTCAATTTGGAGGATAGTTCTATTATTAGCTTCATTCTTCAGAACTGACAGTGCCAAGAAGCGTCTACGATAATGGCGTATCATAACGGAGAAGACGATAGAAGAATCAGAAAGGGAAGAGTTACGTTTAATTGGCGAAAACCTTGCCCTTCCCTTTTGCTTTTGCTCTTTCTTGCTCTCTCTCTCTCCCTTTTCGTCTCCCGGAATGCAGAAGCTACTCGTTCCTCTCGACTCCCAACAGGAGGTATTCACAGCAGCCCCAAAGTCCCGAAGGAGCCTGCAGCCGGTAAACGTTGGAGCACTCAAGGAATAGACTCTGTAGGAAAGAAGCTGTCACAGGCCCCAAAGGCATTTCTGGCATTTCTGCGCACTCTTAAATCCAACAGAGAGCGCTCTCGGGCCATCAAAAGTGCCTGGGATGACCTTAACGAGAAAGGGTGGTCATCTCTAAGGACTTTAGAACTATTAGAAGAGAAGAAGGGACAGTTTTCACAGTCCAAAGGTAAATATGAGCTAAGAGAATGGAAAGAGGCAGCCAGGAGAGCAGAAACAGCAGTTCAAGAATATGAGAATGCCGCGAACACCTTTAGAAGCCTTACTGAGCCGCTACCATCGAAGAAGAGAGAGGCTGTTGCTGACATGGCTGGTATTCTCAACAATATTGGGGAATGGAGAGCTAGGATTGAGAAACACAATAGTGAGATCTTAAAAAGCTCCGAGGAGGAGGTTGCCCGGAACTGGAATGACCTTAGCGAGAAAGAGCACGCTGCCACCGTTGCCTTGAGGAATGCGGAAGAGAAATATGTGCGTCAAGATGCAGAGCAGATGAGTCTGGAGGAGCTAGAAGTATGGAAGAGGGCACTAGACGGAGTAAGAAAGGCACTCAAGGACTATGAGGAAGCCGCGAATGCCTTGAAAGGCCTCGGTGATCTGCTGCCCTCGCAGAAGAAGGCCGTCGTCGAAGACAATGCCTTCATGGCTATCGAGAATATTAAAATATGGAGGGCAAAGATAGAAGCAGATCATTGGCAAGCCTCAAGGTTCATCGCTGTCCTCAGATGGAAGCCCTATACTGAGGCTCGGACAGCGGTTGACGACGCAGTGAATTTTGCGGTTGAGAAGGCGGAACAGGCGTTAACAACAACAAAAAGTCCAGAGAAGCTCACAGAGTGGAGTGAGGCATACAAGAAAGCCATGGATGCACTAAAGGCCTATGAAAGAGCCGGACAAAAGCTCAACGACGAGCTTGCTCCTGAAATGGCTCCACCGTCGATGGCCGAAGTAAAGTCCAACGTCGAGGTTGCCTTCGGAAGACTCAACGGGTTGCAACTTCAGATAGAGCTATGACCTAAACCAGGGCGCTTCCAGTGTGATGGTTGTTGTTCGAACGCCTGGCAGACCTTTCATGGCAAAAGATCCGCGCGCTAGAAAGCAAGGTGAAGAGCATGACGAAGGTACGGAGAGAGTAATAGGCAAAGCGCTGAGACGATGCGGTCATCCTTTCGCGCTCATGGCCTGAAGATTGGCCCCTGGCTGTGGCATGTCATCACCTGCCTCAATATCCTGATGTCGTGCAATAATGACAGCCTCCTTCCACGCCTTTGTCCTCTTTCTGACCTCCAAAAGTGTTGAAGAGATTATTACATGTGGGCTTCACTCATCACGCGGTATATCTTCTGGGTTGCGTAGAGAGAGAGAGAGAGAGAAAGACAGAGGGATAGAGAGACCATAATGGAAACTGTTATTAGGAAAGGACAAGCAAGACCTTCAAATGGCGCGAGAGACAAGGAGTTAGTTGGACCGCAATGCCAGGACGCTTTATGAGATGAATAGATGGGTAGATAGAAAGAGCGGGGAGGACCAGACCAGAAAGCGCTATCGATCGAGCAGACTAGGAGACAGAAAACTCTTGAACATCTACTGGGTCTATGGCAGTTGTAGCTGTAAGAAGAGCAGCATGGGCGTTTCCGGTAGGCGCACATTCTATTAGATCTGTACGGTGAGGACGAGGACGTGCGTGACTAAGACCGTCAACAACCGCGCTCTGGCGTTGATGATGAGCACCGTGCTTCTTCCTCTTACGCCTGAGGTACTACTGTCTCTACTGTTTACGTACTTCTAATCTCGACGGTTTGGATGATGCTTAGTGTCTCTGTGTCTAGCGTGTAAGTGCCCATTAGTATTCTATGACATCTTTATTATGATGACCACGGACTGCGCAACAAGCTTGAGCATCCATCGCTTATTCTGGCTATCTAGGGCTGGTGGGAGTCAATGAGTCTTCTCTCCTGTTCTCTCCGCTTCGTTTCACTATATCTGGCGGATGGATCCGGTTCCTATCAGCCCTCCTCTGCTTGTCACTTTTTCTTTACGCTTCTATTCCTAGGCAGACTCCTTCTTACTCATCTTCTAATCTCCATCAGTAGTGAGCAAGAGCCCTGATCAGTCGTCTTTTAATTGCATCATAATCCCGTGATAGACTTCAAAAATAAACATCAGTGTCACGGCCGTCCTTGGCAAGAACCGCAGGCACCAAACGGGGCCAGCAGCAGCGTCTAGTTCTAAACGCGACAAATACGTGGTACACTCTACTACTGATAACACATCCCAAGTAAACTCATACTCTTCCTCCACACAGAGTATCTGCCGCGCGTCTAAGATCCATCCTTGTCCGGGATACGGAACAGAGGCTAGGAATCTACGGAGAGTTGACCATCGTCATCAAACCGCCATTTACCGCTAAACACAGAGGACACGAGTAATAGGTTACTGGCTGGTACTGAATGGGATAAGGACACTGATACCACGGAGCAGGGAACAGAAGTTTATAATAATACTAGGAAACAGTGCGATGGAAACAGACAGGCAGTGCTGGTCACCGCTGCAGAGTCGTTGCTAGAACCAGCTAACCCCTGGTTCCTTTTTTTCGATAAAGTCCGTCTTCCAAGCCCAGACAGTAGCGTCCTCCTACTACTCAGTCTCCTACGACTGAACTGCGTCATCGTTATTCTTAGTTTCTTATTGAGCAGGCTCCTTCTTGTCCAGAACGCGCCAGAATTTTTTTGCTCTATAAATCAAAGCGATAGCCTTCTAGCTTTCCCCTGCTGTTCCCATCTTTAGGGCTACTTTTTCCTCTCTTTTTTTTGTCCTATCTTCCTGCTTCTTTCCTCTGAAGACCTGGTGTCTTCCTCTGTTCACTGAGGTAGAACTACCTCCTGAGGTGTGCGCTGGTCCCGTTCCTTCTCATTCAGCCCTCGACCACGTCAAAAGACGAAGAAGACAGACCTAAAGTAACTGGCTTTCGGTCCCTTTCTAGCTCTGTTATCTTTGAGGATAGTTCTAGAAAAAAGGAGTTGAGTCTTTTTGTATCTCTCTCTGTCTCTCTCTCTCTGTCTCTCGCTGTCGCTCTCCTCCTCTCTCTGTCTCTCTGTCTCTCTCCACCTTGCTCGCTCAAGTAGCCCTCTTTCCCTCATTCTTTCGCTAAACTACTCCGAAGGAGGAGAGAAGAAGAACACGAGCAAGAGGTACTTGTAAGCCCTACAACGTCCTGGTCTACGCACTCGTTATCGGAAAGAGAGAAACCACTTTCTTCTTTTCTCTCTTCTCTCTCTTCTTTATCACTCGAGATGATCAAAGAAGGGACAAAGAGGAAGAGTCAAGAGACGGGAGAGAACATAGACAAAGCGTCCATTGTTCCACTGGTTCTTCTTATAGGCTTTCCCTTAGCAAATGCGCTCTGGTCTATCCGTAGAGGGCAGCGGCAGGTAGACATGTCTTTGACTTGGGCCAGCCTTGCTACATTCCATTCCACAATCTCCACTGATGCATTGAGGAGGCACAGGTGGGGAAGCGCCATCCACGACGAAGGTTTTGAGCAGAACTGCGACCGTCATTGTGGCAGGGACACCTTGCTGTTAGTACTATGACTCTGAGCTCAGCGCCGATGACCTCCAGAGGACCACGGAAGCAGAGTGTTCAAAGGGCTGGGCAGCTCTTCTTACGGCGGCGCTGCTTTTCCTATTCCTTCCTCCATCTTCTCTTTGTCGTCTCTCTTTTCTCTCTTCTAGGGCTGGAAAGTAGCGAAGCTTTGGGATTTCCGCGAGTTTCGAAGGTGAAGGCCACCTTGACAAAGAGCTTGAGTTCACTGAAGCACAACGGCGAAGCGTGGCTCTATCGGAAGGGAATTAAGAAGCCAAAGATACCGGCCGGGACACAACTCTACGATAACGTGCTATCCGATGGGCTGTGGAAAAAGGCTAAGGACGGCCTTGAGGAGGCGGATTCTTTGATGACTACCTCAGAACAGGCTGCGAAAGAGACACTCAGAAACGTGAGGTCTAAACTGCGAGCCACGAAGACCGATCTGAACAAAGCATTCGAGGAAGCGATAGCAGGCATAAAAGCGACGTCCCGTGAAGACAGACAGCTGCAGATTGCCCAGATCAATCACAGATACGATATCCTCAATAAGAAGCATAAGGATCTACAGAGTAGGTTGATATTCTACCAGCGCCTTGAACTTGGGAGGAAATTCGGACTAGTTCCCGGGTCGGATGGCGCAAACTTAAGAGGCGCGAACATGCGTGAATAAATGACGGTGGTCGACGATTTCAGCGCAATGTTTTGAGCTCCGCACAAAGTTCACACTGCTGACCTCACTCCCGAGGATGTGCATGACATAAGACCGTCGTCATCCTCCGCTCTCAGGCGGTGATGATGAGCATTGTGCCTTTCTTTGCCTGATATACCTGAGCTGCTACCGTCTTCTCTGCAGTTTCCCTACTACTAATCTCACAGTTTGGATGATGCTTGGTGCGTCTCTGTCTATCATGTAGAAACCCATTAATAATCTATGATATCTCTATGATGACCACGCGGACGTTGCAAATCTAGGGCTGGTGGAAGTTGGATGGACCGCCTTATGGGGCTCGGAACGGTGGAATATCCAGGGAGGGATATTAGGTTTTCCTGGCGCGGTTGTAGGATGGGGCTGACCTCCTCCGTCACTTCCAGATTTCCTCGGTCAGCCTCAGCCTCCGCCGCCGGCTCAAAATCTAGACACAGCGGCAACGGATAGAAGAAGCACAGCTGACTAGACCTATGCGCTGCCGCAGAACAGTCAAGTAGCATGTAAGAACCCATTAATAATCCATGATATCTCTATGATGACCACGCGGACGTTGCAAATCTAGGGCTGGTGGAAGTTGGATGGACCGCCTTATGATCCTCGGAACCCCTGCTATGGCGAGGGAATTGGTAGCCTTCTTCCCGTGTTCCTTCATCATGATAAGCCAATGAGCCTTGCCTTCTGTGCTCTTCAGATTCTTCTTTCCACTATGTCTGGCGGATGGATCCGGTTCCTGTCAGCCCTCCTCTGCTTGTCAGTTTGCTTTTTTTATGCTTCTATTCCTAGATCTCTTCTTACTCATCTTCTAATATCCATCAGTAGACCATGGGCCCTGAGCAGCTCGTCTTCCGTTGGCATCATAATCTCGTGACAGAGCTACAAAAAGATGTCACTGTCTTGGCAAGGACCGCCGGCACCTAGCGGAGCCAGCAGCAGCGTCTAAACGCGACAAGTATGCTCTCAGTGCCTGAGATATGCAGAGCTCACACTCGTCTTTCTTACTGCTTGCGACCGCGGTCTTCTGCTCAAGCCTACTGCTAATGATCTTGACCTTTCTAGTAGGAACATGGTACCCCTACTGCTAACACTAGCCAAGAGAAAGCTCTCCCTACAGAGTAGGAGAAGCATCTAGCTACTGCTCGTCCAAGATCCATTATTGTCCGCGATTCAAAACAGCGGAGGAACCTAGAGAACCGAGAGTTGCCCATCATCAAAATAACAGCGTTATTGCCGCTAAAAGACGGACCAGGAACATGAAAGAAGACTAGTTGAACCTAGGAGACTGTGTGTCATAGAAACAGCTATAGAACCAGACAGGCAGTACCTTCTCACCGCTGCAGAGTCGTTGCTAGATCAGGGAAACCGTGGTTCCTCTTCTAAAGGTCCGTCTTCCAAGCCCAGATCCTACCCTCGCTGCTCGTCAGCGCGAAGGGCTGTAGAGTTTTTAGTCATAGTGTCATAGTAGAGCGGTAGAGCCAGTAGAAGTACTGATATGACACGCGGGGTTGGGCACGACCGTCAGGGTGGACGGCGTTATCGTCATACATTTTTTTAGCCAGGTCCGTCTTGTCTGGAGCGAGCGAGAACTACCGTTATTGTTCTATCTTTCCCCTACTTTCTTAGCCCTCGAAAGACCTACTGCCTGCCTCGGTCTCGTAGTTCTACAGCTGTAGGAACAGAACGACTGAGTGACGGTTCTTGGTTCTTGGTCGTCCTCCTCTCCCTTCGCTTTCATCCCCAATAAACGGCAGAAAACAGACCTTTTCTTTTATAAAATGGCTGACATTTATTCCCATCTCTGGCTTTGGCTTTGTGAATAATATGATTCGTTTTCTGCATCTCTCTCTCTCTCTCTCTCTCTCTCTCTCTCTCTCTCTCTCTCTCTCTTCCCCCTTCTCTCATTCTCTTCTATCTCTTGTTCGCCTCGCCTACTCGCCCGCTCGTCCTCCATTTTGCCCCTGTTCCCCTTGTTTCACGCTTTATAACAGGATTGGCGGCAAAAGCGGTAGACTGTCCATGACCTGATTGACCTAGCTCCACATTCTCCATTGAGACACAGAAGGGTCAGCGCGAGTCACAAAAGCTTTTGGAGTCCGCGACGGTCAGCGTAAAACGGGAACTCTGCTTGCTAGTCCTGATCCTGACGGCCCTTGGCACAGCTGAAATGGCGCCGATAGGGGAGCGCCGCTTTTCCTCTTTACGTCTCCGCTTTCTCTTCTCGGTCTCTCTTCTATCTCTTCTGTGGCTAGGAAGCAGCGAAGCATGGAAAGTGCCGAGAGTATCGTTGAAGAAGTTGAAACCCAGTTTGTCAAAAGAGTTGGGAGTCGGTGAAGCACAAGAGCGAAACTTGGCTCTATCGGAAGGAAATTTGGAAGGCAAAAACAAAGGCCACGAGGCCGGAGACGGGCAAGTTGCCATCAGATGGAGTGTGGGAAGAGGCCTCCAAGGGCCTTAATGTTGCGGAAATATCGTTGAAACAGGCGTACGACGGATATGAAGCCGCGATCAAGAGTGGCGGCGCCAAAGAGCTAGAAGGGATCAGAAGCTGGACTAACAAGCTCCAGGACGCGAAATCTCAACTGGACGCCACGAAGAAAGCTTTGGAGGGGACATTCGAGACAAAGATGAGAGATATACCCGCGACGACGTTACCTGAAGATAGACAGCAGGCGATTGCCGAGCTCAAGCGCGGATACAATGTTCAGAATGCAAGGCATAAGAAGCTAGTTAGGACTGTCTGGAAGCATACTGGGCGCTAAACATCTATGGACTTATGAGGCACGCCATGTTCAAGTAGATGAAGCGTTCAACAAACGACCACTATCCTTCCTGAGCTCATTCGTCGTCGGAGGCCAAAGCTGCCACTAAAGAATCACAGATAACACCTTCCCCCCAAACACAAAGGCTTCGCAGCTCTCCTCTCTTCTTCTTCTTCTTCTACTTCTCTTTGCTGGTTCTGGTTAGGAGACCTCGTACTGGATGGTCTTCCTCTCACTCTTCTTATCAATGACTCTCTACTTATCATCCAATCGATGCCGGGTTACCAGGTCGTCTGTCTGGGAATAGCAGATGAAGAAGTATGAACGTTCGGTGTAAGGCTGCAGGTTGTCTCCGCTTGTTGGGAGCTTTTTATCAGCAGGGAGGAGCTATGATGATGCCTCAAGGGTTCGATTGTGTGCGGCGGCTCTTGAGGCCTCAATGTGATCGCTCTAAACTTGTTGCCGCCCGGCATCATGGCCCAAGGGGTCTGGCCTCTGTATAGTTCTTCTACGCCTTCACTCCAGAGTCTATTGCTGCCATTTATGAATAACATGTGCTGTAGACGCTCAAGCATAGTCTCTTCTATTGCTTGCCTTCTCGAACGTGATGATGGTCTCGGCTCTTCTCCTTCTTCTCCGACTTTTCCTCTTCTTAGTGCTGAGATATCCAATAAAGATTCTTCCTTTTTATAGAAGAAAGACGATGACTGAGAGAAGGGTTAGTGGTGATGGAGAGATCAAGACTTCTGTTGCGCTTGTTGTCTCTTCTTCTCCGCCTTCTTCTTCTTCTTCTCTTTCTTTTATCTCTTTCTTCTTCTCCCACTTCCTTCTTCTCTGTCTCCTGTCTTCCTTCTTCTTCTCTCCTTCTTCCTCTTCTCCTTCTTCTCTTTTCTTCTTCTCTTTCTTCTTCTCCTTCTTCTTCTCCTTCTTCCGCTCTTTCTTCTTCTCTTTCTTCTGCTCTTTCTTCTTCTCTTTCTTCTTCTCTTTGAGTAGTAGTAGAAAGACCAGTAAATCTGCTAAATTAATACAATCGAAAAGAAGCCTGCCAACAACAAAACTAACAGACTCAAGGCTCTCCCGTTGGGAAGAAGGCCTCAAACGGCTTCGCTGGACTTGTTTGTTTTGGTTAGTCCTTCATTGTCGTTGATGTTATCTTCTTATGTTACTTCCTGAGCAAACAGTAGTGATGTAGCAGTAGTAGTAGTGTAGATCATGGTCATGGTTCTGGTTAGTCTAGTGCATGGTTCAACACTGCTTCTAAGTAGAAAGCATGTTTATTATTGTCATTCATGGACCCTGAAGAACCTTCCGAATGGCGAGAGGATTCTTCTGCTTCGCTTCCATGGACCGCCCGTGTGAATAGAACTACTCGGGTTCTGGGACGTGGTCAACAGCGTGGTCTACAGAGACTCCGAGCCAGGGAGAGTCCGTGCAGCTCTTTCCTAAGAATAGAACAAAAGGGAAAGGGGCTACCTGGGGCCTTGTTTGCCTCGTTCTCTGATATCCTGGTCTAACCTGGATACTAAACTTGATAAGTAGTTTGCGGTGAGAGAGGAGAGGAAACTGAGAGCCAGCGACCTAGCTGAGGAGGAATGCAACTGCACACGGATGGCTGGACACCGGGAACACTACTGCTAGATAGCGCGATGCGATGGACAGCGGAGACTCGACGAAGAAAGAGATGGAGAAAGAGAGAGAGACCGATAGCTGCTAGAATCCTCATCTGGTACAGAAGAGAGGGAGTAGAAAGTGAGAGGAGACAGAACAGTGGGACGGAGACTCATAGAAAGAGAGACATTTGGGGCCACAAAGAGCAAAATGAAAGAGACCTGCTGTCCAACCTGAACGAACGCGGCGTATATTCTCTACGACGCATTGTCGATTAGGAGCCGGCTCCTAGCCAGTGAAGGAGGACGGAGCCAAGCGGCCACTACTCCATCAGAAACGCCCCTTCTGAGACTTCAGAAGTGAAGGACACGACAATAGGGGATTCTCTCCTACTCATTTCGTCCTAGACTATGGAGTGGCAAGGTCCAAAAAGGATGTCGACGAGGAAGAGACGTGGACGAAGTGTCGCACGACATGGACAGAGGAGATGTTGCTCTCCTACCCTTCCTCCTCTTCTCTCCTCTCTTCTCATTTTCCTCTGCCTCTTCGCTCTTCTCCTGCTTAGAAGCACGGAAGTATATGGCATGCGGAAATCTCTTTCTCCGACCCGAGAAGGAGGCGCCAGAGCAGAGCCAGGTACCACCACAACCGCGACAATAACTAGAGCTGGCTCATTAGCAAGGGCGAAGAGTCCGAGAAGAAAGGCTGTCGGACCAGAAACTGTTCCCCTAAGAGTTGAACCGACGGTTGACGAGACAATAGCTCTCCTGGAAACGAAGGGAAACGAGGCTCAACGCTCACCAAACCCAGAGACGTTCAGGGACTGGGGTGAGGCGATTGGGAACGCTGCACAACGGCTTAGTAGTACGGAGAGCAGGCTTCCAGAGACAACGATTGACGAACTTAGGGCCAAGATTGAAGCGCAGGCAGAGGGATTTTTATCCATGTCAACTGCGAGGATAGAGCTCGCCAAGATAACCGATGGACAGATCCTGGCATGGCTAAGAGCCGTCCCAGATTCATGGCCCGATATAGCTTGGAACGACCTTTTAGCCTGGGAGAAGTCTCTTCAGAGTGCGTACATGGAGCTAGCGGACGCTAAGACAGCGTTGAATGAGCTCGCAGCGACGGTACGGATCTTCCTACGAGAGGATGTGAAGGGTAGTCGGGGACTATCCTCGAGGATCACATCAGCCACGAACAGAGTGACCCAGGTTCAGACTGGGTTAAGAAGGACCGCCATTGGGATCTTAGGACTATCAATGATGGCACTCTTCCGAATAGAGCAGGGGGCCAAGCAGTCGATGACTCGTCTGCAAGCGCAGATGGCACTGGTGCGGAACTCTGCTAGCGCTTCGGAGGCGACGATGAGGGACCTGGAGACCGCCTTCGAAGCGGCGTACGCAGAGCTGATCAGGGCCAAGACGAGCTTAGCTACCTTTACCGAGATGACAGGCACAACGCCGTGGAAGGAGCTCTACCACCAGCACCATCAAACCTGGAGGATAGGAGTAGTCAGGAACAACATTGGCCATATGGAAAAGGAAATACGAGCGACAGCACTTGGAATCCTAAGGATTGCACGGGAGTTCGCTGAGGTGAACGAAGGAGCAGTGCTGGAAGCTATGACCCTGGGAGAACAGAATAGGGCACAGCCTGCACAGATGCTGAGAGCGGACACGCATGATGAACCGAAGGCAAAGGATCTGGCAATGTCAAGCCTCCAGATGGTCACAACTATCTTGCAAAGGATGACAGAGCGCATAAGAGAGAGATTTTTGCCGGCAACCAGCGTGATCAGTTCAAGGTAGGGAACAATGTGCCTATGTTAGGTCAGGTGTTACTATCTTACAAAGCTGCCATCAAAGATCAGCAGCCAATAGAGAGACCAGGAAGGAAGAAAGATCAATAATATACAAAGCTGCACTCTCTTCCGGTTTTCTCTTTCTCTCTCCCTTCCTCCCTCTTAAGAATGTCTCTTGCTGCGTCCTAGTGGATCAGATAGGCTAGGCCGATACGCTGTCCTCCTCTCTCGTCTCCACCTCGTCGATGCGCGGAAGAGGAGATAGGAGGCACCTCAGAACGTGGAGCAGGAAGAGGGTGAGTGTATGAAGAGCGAGAAAGAGAAGCCACAGAGAGAGGCGCAAGGATAAGCCAGCCCATGAAGATGGCCAAGGAGCAGATGTATGGGATAGGAATCCCTAGCGCCAAACGGAGCAAGAGGAGAGAGAGAACGATAAGCGGAGGAAGCAGGGCACAAGCGAGAGCTAGCACGTGCTTTCCTCTCTTCTTCAATAAAACCAACGGGTCTCTTTCTCTCGCTTCCGCCGGCCTGCTCTCTCTGCTGCGGCCTTCTCTACGACTGAGAAAGGCTCCGATTCTGTCGTTGCCTAGCTCTCTCCTCTCTCCTTCAAACACCGCTGAGAGCATATGCCGAAAGGCCCGTGCGACTTTTGAAAGGTAGAGAAGAAGAACAGAGGAGAGAGGAGAGAAGACGACCCACCAAGGCAGAGAGTGATCCTCCATGTCCATCTTATAGACCAACAGAGCAGAGGATAGAAGGACAGACAGAGCAGGTGCAACCACCTTCATTTGCTGTTGCAATGAGACAAAAGAGAGATGAGAGAAAAGATGCATGGCCAAGCCCATGTATGTCCAGAGAGGGATGCAGGTGACACAGAGAGAAGAGAGAAGCCCGTCCAGATACATCGACAGAAGAAGAGGAAAGATGTCTACCAGTCCGCAGACCACCGCCATGAACACGATTTCTATAGGAAACTCTCTGTTCCAAAAGAAGATACGAAAGAGCTGTGACGAAGAAAAGAATCTCTCTCTTCTTCCGTTCCTCTCTCTCTCTCTGTCGCTGGTTGACAGGCCACCAGCAGAGGAAGGCCGAGCGAAGAGAAGGAGGTAGATTGCCACTGCTCCTTTGACGGCAGCAAAAGCCAGGGGCATGAGAAGGACCGAATGAAAGGGAGAGAAAACCATGAACCAAGAGAGAGAGACATCTCCGTCCAGTTTGAGGCAGAGAAGAACTGGGAAGAGTATGACCATTGCAGAGAGGGAGAGACACGCAGAGAAGCCCACAAAAGCATCCAATGTCCTCTTGTTCCAACAGCGAAGTACTCTTCCTTTCTTTGCTCTTTCAAGTCTCTCGTCTCTCTCTCTCCTCTCAGCCTCCAGACTCAAGAGCTCCTCTCTGCATCTTCTGTCTGCTTCTTTCGCTGCGATGTAGAAACGAAGACCATCTGATAGAGAGAGAGAAGGATTGAGGCGGCGCAGATGGTGCTGGTGCAGGAGCGAGAGAGAAGAAAACTCCGTTATGTTGAGAAAGTTCCATAGTGAGTCCATTTTGGAGAGACTTCTTAGGCGCCTGGGCAAGGAGAAGAGAAAGAGGAGTGTTATTCAGAGGATCAGAGACAAGAGGGGAGAGAGAGAGTAAAGTAGAGAGAGAGCCGGACAGAGAGAGAGAGAAAGAGAGAGAGAGAGATTGAAAGAAGAAGAGATGAATTGAGAGAGATTGTGACGAAGGAGGACTGGGGACAGAGAGCTGGAGAGGCCAAAAGAAAGAGGGAGAGCAATAAGAAAGAGGAGAGAGGTTGAGAGGGTGATGACGAGAGAGCAGAAAAGCGGGGGGAGAGAGAGAGCGCTTGGGTGCAACAAGGGAGAAAAGAAAGAGGCCTGCGCGTTATCATCCAGACCCGACGGCGTTCCTTTGACTCACCTGGACACAGCACCGGTTCTAGCGACAGTAGGACCATCCAAGCTCCTCAGGATTTCCAGCAGAAGATCTTCGGAGAGAGAGGTGAGCCTGTCAGGTTTGGAGAGAGAGGCTTCCTCTTTCTTGCTGTGCATCTCTCTTCCTTTCTTCTTCTCCTCCAAAAGAAAGTCTTTGGATGGAGAGGTGAGCCTGTCACCTATGGAGAGAGAGGTTTCCTCTATCCTATTACTCTCTTTCTCTCTTCCTTTCTTATCTTGGACCCAGATTGTCTCTTCAGCGGCAGCGCAACTTGAAAGGAGAACTTCTCGTGTCATCTCCCGTCTCACAATGCGCTCTTTCTCTCTCTTTCCTTCTTCTGTTGACGAGATGGTGGAGGCAGCCTCTTCTTCCATTGTTGGCTCCTCGCTTTGGAAGCGCTGGACGAACGTAGATATCTCTTTCTTTTTGTCTTCCTCCGTGGTTTCTGGGGCCTGTTCTAGATGTCTTCCTTCTACCTTCTCAGTACGATGATGCGGGCAAACAGAGTGTTCTGGTTCTCTTTCTCTCTCTTCTCCTTCTCTCTTCCTTCTTTGGTCTCTCATCAGCTTATACTGCTCTCTCTTTCCTCTCTCTCTCTCATCTCTCCTTCCTCCCCGTCTTTCCAGTACGGTTCCCGTCCTCTTTTCACCTTCTCGAAGCGAAGAATGCTCTCCTGCACCTTTTAACGGACAGAAGCGAGAGAAGGGAGGCGGCAGGAGGGAAAACCGTAGAGAAGAGAGAGAGAGAGAAGCGAGAGAAGAGACCCGCAGCGATCGTCTCTCGGGCCTGCAGGAAAGCTTATTGGAGGTTGCGTTTCTCTCTCCCACTCTTAGTGTTTCTCCTCTCTCTCTCTCTCTCTCTCGTCCCATTCTCTATCTCTTAGAGTTTCTGTCTCCCTCCTCTCTCCCTGACTTCCTCTCTCTTCTCTCTCACTCTCTCTCTCTCCTCATAAGAACCCCATGAGCACACGAAGTCTCATGACACTTTCTTTTACCTGAGAAGGGGAGACAGAGAGAGAGAAAGAGAGAGAGAGAGAGAGAAAGAGAGAGAGAAAGAGAGAGAGAGAGAGAGAAAGAGAGAGAGAGAGAAGAGAGAGAGAGAGAGAGGGAGAGAGAGAGAAGCGAGGGAACACGGACAGAGAAAATGTGTAACTTATTGAGGATTGAGTAACAGAGCTTGAAGACAAAGCAAAGGAGAGATCTAACAAAGTGAGAGAAAGATGGGGTTAGGGGAAGAGACAGAGGGCGAAGAGATATGAGAAGAGGAAGATCTGGCTCTGTACATGTCGTTTCCTGTACAGACTAAAGGATACAGAAAGGGCCGTTTCAACCGCCCACCCAGAGCTCCCCGCGGAGTCACCTCCATCTGGTGAGTAGCCCGGTCATTCCCTGGTGCCGAGGATACTCACCACGTGATCCAGTTCAGAACCTAGTACAAACGGAAGAGGGGATGAACTTGACGGCTGGCTTAACGGCGATTGTTCCCTCAGGTGGTGATGAGTGTTTGTTGATGGATTCGAAGCGCTGCAGCCGCTTGGGCTTCTGCGCTTGGCTGACTTTTGGCGGCACTTCTCCCGCCAGCTAGCTCTAGCACTACCGCGCGGCACTACTACTACCTTGAGAGTTGAAGCTCACCATTCGTTGGCCGCAGGCGTCGCTGTTCTTAGCTTCTTGGGGCGTTGTACGGAGCTGGAGCTCGTGCTGGACCCGATCGCCAGGTCTAAAGTACAGGAGTAGTTTAGGGGCAGTCCAGCGTCTAAGGAAGATAGAAATTGCGTCCAGCGAGTTATGCTCTTTCTAACGGCGATTGGTGCCTGTGCGTAGCGGTTTGACTGCCCAGAGAAGGTGCCTTGTCGCTGTTTGTGCGCCTTAAGGAGCACGTCGTAGCTCTTTTTCGCTTCATTCTTCCTGTCGTTTTCTCTCAGTAAAAGACCGTAGTAGACTGCGTATCAGCCGTTTCCCCGTCAGCCTTTGACATCTTGAGCTGCGCGTCGAAGCTCTTTGGGTCGACTTACTCTATTAGCGAATCACTAGCGCTATCTGCCTCTTTACCTCTGAGTTCCGCTTACCCGAGGAGGACCTTTCGTCACTTTCCGTCGAGATAAACAAGAGAACCATCCTCGATTTGTAAAGACCGCCCTCGGTTAAATGAGTTCCTCTTCGTCGTGAGCGAGAAGCGTGTAGCACTCCGAAGAAGAGGAGTCGGGGAGAAAGGAACAGGAGGACCTTTTGAGGTCGCAACCAGGATCTTAGCACAGGAGGCGATAGGAGAAAGAGAACAGAAAGTCATTCAGGCAGCGGGGGGCGTTGCGGAAAGCAAAAGGAAATGCAAGCTCCTCCCTCTTTGCGATGCAAACTAACTCACACAAATACTATTGAAGAAACTCAAAGCTGGCTCTCTCGCTTGGCTGCCTGGCGCGGTAGGGATCTCTTAACAAGCTCCGTAGTTCTCTCTGTCCTCCTACTATGTGATAGTAGTGCCGGTCACCTGGTCTCTATGTTATGCAAAAGGCATCGCACGGTCGGCGCAAGGGTATGTCACCGAGAGCGCTACGGAAGACCCACTTTGCCATGAAAATAATAAGCAGACTGGCTACACGGAAAGGAGGAGACCCGATGGGGACGTACTAGAAGATAAACGTCGCTCTGGCTTTGTTCCGTACCCTTCTGTCTTACGTGGACCTTCGAGAAGAGCTTAGATGTGCGCTTCCAGTGACATACGCTGTGCTATGCATGACTGACTGCATAATGAAGAAAGAAATGCAACTACGGAAAACATACAGATTTATAGATAATTGTTGAGACACAGGAGAAAGCAAGCCTAACTAGAACGACTATTCTTCTCCACTCTCCTGCTTGCGTAGCAGTCTTCTCGTCGTCGTTCCCCCTGCAGGACTTATGATATCTGGATTTTGCTTGATAAACTCTGAGATGTCGATGGCGCCAAGGTCGGCTCCTGCATCATCCACTCCGCTGCTATCGCCAGCTAGAGGATCACCACCGAAGTTCAAGCCGACCACAGACAAAGCGACAACTGTGAGTCCCGCTAGCAGCAACCCCGTAACTCCTGCGCCAATCAAGCCCGCCCGTAATGGCGTCAGCCACAGTCTCTTCAGCCTGTTTGCCTGTTTTTCCAGCAGACTGAGCACTGCTAGATTGCCTCGAGCATAGGTGATGGCATCAGTGGCGTCTTGAAATCCTTGGTAAGTCTTTTGTAAATTCTCTAGAGCGGGGTTATCCGTAATCTTTCCGTCCAGTTGCTGTTTCTCCTGGTTGAGCTTAGACTCATAGTCGACCTTCAGCCTTTGCTGTATGGCTTCCTCAGTCTTGGCAGATAAGGCCTTTTTAATCATGCGTTTGAGTGTAATGTCCACGCCACGTGCGGATGATAGTCGCTTCTGCGCCTTACGCATCTCCTTGCGTACATTTGCTGTCCACTCTTTTGGATTGACATCTCCCTCTGCACCGCGGCTGGTCATCGCCGTCAAGTCTTTCACAGCCTGCCTGTAACCCTCCAGTGCAGAATAGTCCCTCCCCACGCGATCATCTTTGTTAGCTTGTTCCTTGGTTAGTCCATTTAAGAAGTCCTTAAAGCTGTTCACGTTGTGTTGGTCCGCCTGAGGAAGATGATTTAACGTACTGGGATCCTTGGCTTTGCTGCGTTCCACATGCCCCACGAGTGCAGCCACCATCGGATCATCTAGTTCCCACTGAGCTTGTTTCAGACGGGCATCCACAGAACTCAGCTTTCTGTCGTAACCTCTGATCGTGGTAAGAAGCTTCATGAATTGGTCGTAGACATCCTTGCCAATCTCTTTGCGCAACTTTTGCACCTCTGAAAGAAACCGCACTTGTTCTTTACGGGCAATCGTAATAACGTCCTCATCTGCCTTCTTCGCTCCCTTAAGGGCTTTCTCGGCTCTGGTCTTTGCATTCGCCTCTTTCCCTGGAATGGCTGCCCCAGCAGCTAACTCTTCCTTCAAGCTTACAGAGAGTCCGTCTGTGAGCGGATGGCTGTTCGCACTTTGCAGTGGTACATCGTTCGGAACATCGGCTGCTGAAATCTCCCCGCCCTCATCGGATCGAGCTAGAGAAGAAGAGATGGTAGCTTCCTCAGCTACTTGTGGAGCCACAGGAGAAGCGGAAGTTTCACCAGAGGATGGTGGGGACTCTTTGGTTTGAGTTGTTGACTTCTTCTTGAGAAATGTTCCGAAGCTGTGAAGCACCTGAGACAACCTGAGGCTGCCAGCGTCCATAACTCGGGACACCAAAGAACCCTTTGACCTTGCAGTTCTCCATTGTTCCTCAAGGTATGCGTTATGAGCTAATTTTGCCCTAGTCATCTCGTCTTTGGCCAGCTGTACTGCGTCGGCTAAGCTGTGAGGTTTATCATGCGCCTTGTGCCAGAATTTTAGCTTCGGGGTCCACTTCCGTAGCCCCAACCATTTCCTTCCACCCGCCTCAGCTTGATGGTTTCGACCCAGGTGGCTGTTGGCTGGATCAGCTGCCGATTTACCTCCTTTTTTACTAAAAAATCCTGCCCTTGCCCCTGGAAGAAGAGGGATAGTACATAGAAGGAACAAGAGACAACAGGCTAAAACCGGAAGAGAGAGCCAGGGATGACGCTTCCTGAAGACAGGAAGAGCCATCCTCGTTCCCAGGTAAGGAAATAAGCGCGACGAATGGAGGCAAAGATCAAAGAGCGTTAGGTCTGGTCCTCTGCGAGAGCTCGCCGGGGATTCGAAGGCCTTTAGGTCCTGTGAGAGTTATGATGCAATGGGTAAAATGAGATCTCTTGAACGCCTACACTTTCCCTTTGCTTCGAGGAGGAGAACTGTCGGCGTTTCCGTCTGAGGAAGGGATGCAATGGGTTCATTCGCCACTTGGCTCTTATTGCTTGCTCGCTGTTTGTCTTCCATCTTTCTTATTCTCTATCTCTAGTTGAGAATATCGGCGACATGCAGAGGTATCCTGGAGCACAGACCACGATAGGAGAAAGAAGATGGCGTAGACAGAGATAAGGGAAAGAGTATACGAAGCAGAGTCCTGCGGCATTCAACACTCCTGTCCGCATCCAAAAATGTATGACTTCCTTCCTTAGAACTCTTCCCTTGTCTCTACCCGCTTTTGTTCTGTCCTTATATCCTGCGATCTATGCACCGAACCTATTCTCTCTCTGTCGAACCCGCCTGCTACTGCAGGATCAGACAACACTAGGATCAAGAAGCAGGTTGTCCGGGAAAGACTGCCGAAACGATAGGGGTAGACAGGAACTAAAGGATACAGAGCTAGAACATTCAATGAGAGTAAGAGCACGGTCAAAGAACCTTCCTCGTGTCCGCCCCGGCCGACGGCAGAGGCAGACCCAGACATCACACGTGACGCATCTCTAATAATAATTAACAGTGACTTATCATCACCTTGGGATTGTTACTGATGACCAAGCAGTTAGGTGCCCTTGATATACGGGTCCGGAGGGCTCCTACTCCCAGTACTCCCACTCTTGTTTGTACTCTTGATCCTTCTAATTCTCCATAGTCCAGGCAAGCTCACGTAACACACTCTCGGCTGCCTACTTCTTCTTTCCTACCCTACTGCCGAAGATAGGAGGTCGGACAACTCCATCGCTTTCTTGTTATTTTTCTTTACGCGCTGTCTCCTGAGCTCCTCCTGCTTTCTATTCGGTGCATAGCTCTTCACTCTATCACTGAACAAGTCTTCTCGTATGAAATATGCTTGGTATAACCTTTGAGCAGTAATGGGAAGCTCCATGTTCTTATCTCAGCGTTTCTAATCGATAGATCCCTTTTCTACATTCCGGCTCTTGTCTCTGTCTCCTTGGTCTGGAGAAATATATGTTCTACGTAAACCCTCATTACTTTTTTTCATTATTGAACATTAGCTCCTTGGTTTCTACTACCGTTTCATCATCTACTGGCAGTCTTTATAGCTCATAATAAGAGGGTAGTTCCTCGGCATCCGTCGGCATTGACCAGCTAACTGAGAAGAACGGAAGAAGGGAAAAGAAAATAAGCATTCATTTATTATCTGATAGGAAGGAAGACAAACAGGTGAGCATGGCTTCTTATGCCGTAGAACAACAGCTTAGAACTTCTATTTGAGTACGTAGAAGAGCGAACAATACACCGTCATCACCCACTCCTATCGATAAATAGGCGGAAGGAAAGAAAGAAGGCCAACAAAATACTCAGATGCCACCCGAAGTCCAGTTAAATTGAAAAGAGAAGAACCGGCTGCATTCAGAAGCAGTGGTTCCTCCTACCTATGGTCACGCCAGCGCCAGCGGCTGAGACTAGTCTTCCGTATCTCTGGTCTTTCTTCTTTCCGTATTATAATAAAGGCATAACCTTCCTCGTCTTCATCTTCGTACTCTTTGTCAGGCTGTCTATAAAACTCCTAACAAACATGCAAGGAAGTGTAATATTCTTCTAAGGCTCAAACTCAAAGGAAATCACACTGATAACGCAAGCCGCAGATCAATAAGCCGAATTAGCAGCTACGAGCTGCTCTTCCGCACTTCTGATATGATACCAGCCGCGGCAGCACCGCTCGATTGGAAGCAGTCAAAGGACGCCTACCCGCCGCCCTTGAACTAACAGCAACAGACAAGCCACCACGAGGCGCGATGGAATGCGTCGTTATACTGTCGTTATCACCCGCGCGAACCAAACCCGTTTAATGGGAACCGAAGTCAGGAACCGGGATTGACCAGCGAGGTGAGAGGTCATGGACTTCTTTTTGCCTAAAGGAAAGAGACTCAAAGAGGTAGAGAAATATCACGAGTGCATTAGAGATGGATAAGACAAAGAGATAAAGCTGCTATAGAAAGACAGAGAGAGCGATTGAGAAGAGACAGAGAGGCAGGCGAGAAAAAGAAGGAAAGGGACAGGCAAGGAGAAGCGACACCGACGAAAATTAGAGCGAACGGCAGCTTGAGCAGTAGAACAAAGGTTAGTTACGAAGTGACTGCATCTTCTAATGTACGACGAGAGCAACGACGAGGCACTCTGGATAGCATCTTGCCTACAGACGTAGGCATAGAAGCCATAGAGGCGATAGGCAGTAGATAGGCTCAGTAGATGAACATCCCCATAATAAAGCTGATCCGTCCGGAGCATCAGTTCTTGTCTACCAGCTGCCTCAACATGTGGAGTTTACCGCTGTAATTTGCTGGCTGAGACGCTCTTCGAGCACGACTGAATGAACAGCTTCAACGAAGCTCAGGCAGGAAGGGCTAGGGAACATATCTTTCATTATTATTTCTCTACGTGACGAGCGAGGCAACAGCTATTTTCTTAAATATCACCTTAGCATCTCATCTGCACTCTGCTGCTAAACTTCTAGATCTGCTTGATACGTGTTGACTCCCGTGTCAATTGATGCTTGCTGACTAGTAAACACGATCCACCTGCCTTCCATTCGTCCGTCGGCCAAAGGTCATCCGCTGCCGATTAGCGTGTGTCACTGGGAAGGAGTCCTTGTCGTGAGGCAGAAGAAGAAAATACACCGCCGCTTCAGACTTATCGGAGTCGTCTTCTACTTTTCAAACCTCCGCTGGTAGGGGCCGTTAATAAGTCTGGGTTCGCCCGGAGTAACTCGGTAATGTCAATGACGCCTCCTTTATTCCCATCGGCACCCTCTTGCTGCTCACCCGTGGCATCAGGGGAGGGAAGCGTTGCACCGCTATAATTGGGTCCAAGCACCATGCCCACGGACATGATGGCAAGCAAAGTTCCAATGGTCAGGCCTCCAACCAAGGTATACTTTAGTTTTGGCCACCACGGTCTTGTCAAACTGACCATCCGCTTCACTTCTAACTTGGCATTTGCCACTGCATCTGACGCTTTCTTGATACGCTCCCTAGCGGCAGCCACCTCGTTCATTAGTTCGCGCATGTCTTTATATTGTTCACCGT